>JAJJWW010014154.1:0-23746 GCA_023531295.1 Papaver armeniacum
GTGATGGATGGAGAGGCCGGACAAGACAGACGCGAAAGAAAGCAAGCTTCCATATAATAGGTGGTTTGGCTGATAGCCCATGTAGGACTATAGGATGGGCATCCAAACCATCAATGATTGGCGATTGTTACTGCAATCCTAATCGATTATATAAAAGATCCATGGAATCCCTCTGACCATGTGGGACTATTTTTAATCTTATTAAAAATTACTTTGAAACCAGTCTTTGTTAAATTGGGTCTCTGGATCTCCACCATGGTATTTTAATGCTTCCCATACAAATCCAAAATTACAGTTCTAACAACAACAGCCCATTATTTTTCTTGATAGTTTAACACCACCGGCTTCACTCTCTCAATTTTGTCTCCTTTCTTTCTATAACACATCAAATGAAATTCTAGGGCTTTCATTTGCATTTTTTGTAAGTCAATTAAAGACATCTGAATTGTTTACAATAATCATCACAAATAATTCTTTAAGAAATTATGATTTACAATCATATAACACATTAGGCCCTCTCCATCAGATTCGCTATCATATACATTGCAATTTAGTGGGCATACCTGATCTTCATATGCTTAGAAAGTCCAAGGTTCCACAGTATTGTGTTTAGGAAGTCACACTAAAATGAACGACAGATAGACTTTGAATTTCTCATAGTGCAATTCCCATATGTACATCTTTCAAGTCCAATTTACGAACTTAGAAACATCCTCATGCCATCAGTAAACTTTCATCCAATTGATTTCTACTTGAGAGCAAGCTCAACACCTAATTGCAATTAGAGAGCAAGCTCAACACCTAATTGCAATTAGAGAGCAAGCTCAACACCTAACTGCATGTCGGTGATCAGAAATTAACACTTACCAAGAAACCATTGGACCATCTCTTCAAGAGCTGCCAGTTGGAAAAAAACTTGTTAGGTGAATAAATTTCGAACAGCAGTTTACATCGGCAATTGATTCTTAGCTTTATAGGTGTTAGGAAGAAGTAAGGAAGCAATTTACGCAATATCATAAATATACAAAAGAAAACACATACCTCGGGTTAGGAAGAAGTAGTAAATTATAACCATGAGAGGAGAAATCATTGTGCTGCGATCTTGTGTGGTGGTTTCTGTAATCTCCACCAGGGTGGGCATGTGCAGTGCTTCACATGGAAAACCAATATTACATTCATAACAACAACACATTTTGCGATTAGATCTTTGAGATTTTTCTACGGTTCTTCTTTGATGTAACACCGGCGGCGGCTGCGGCACTGGTCTCTCTCTCACTTTTCTCTCTTCCAATTACACAAACTGAGATTCTAGGGTTTTTACAAAACAAAATAAGTTGTGATTTACCAAATTGTCCCTTGAACCTGACCTTCCCTTGGGTTAGTACACACTCGAACGTGACTTTGCTAGGGAAATGTAGGATCAAAAACGTCACATACGTGCAATTGTTTAGTTACGCTTTTGAGCTGAAATAGATACGATGCGATCTATGTATGTTGGAGAAGCAGCACTTTCAGTAATTGCTTAGCATTAGCACTGAGTCATGTGCATCTCAATTACAACATCATTCAAATGCTGAAAGTTAATGACAACTTTGCATCTCTAGAAAGCGCACGGGAGGCTAGAATGACTAAGTGGTGATTTTGAAGTTAACATAGTCGTGTACAGAGTGACGGTTTGTCCCTTCCGCAATACCAAAATTATACATCTCCAAAATAAACCAAATTTCTGTGTGACAATGACCTCCAAATTCATTAGACAATCAGGTCACTCAGAAGAGTTTCACCAAACTACGGTTGACAAGAATACCAACGCCTAAACTAAAAGGATAAAGCATGTAAAGAACATCATCATCTGCTTCTTTTTTTTTTTTCTTTTTTTTTGGCGAGATTAGCATTAGATTAAATAAAACGGTTTTTTGCCAACTTGGAATGACCAGTTTGGATCCACTTGATGCAAAAGCACACCTTACACTTACACCAAAAGACTGCTTGATAATGTATTCGTATTGGAGCTCGCTTAAGATTTTAAATTGATACACCGAATTTCTCTGCGACGTCGGTCATCAATTGACTCTTCTTCTTTATGATCTGCCCATCTTTAATCACCCATACATCAAGTGAACCTCCTTTTTTCAGATATCTTATTGCAGCTTCAAGAACTGCTTCTTCAGCCAAATCTACAGACTCCTTTTCGCTCATGCCAATATCATGTCTGGCCAAAATAATTTCAGCAAAATATCGACCAGGACCTGTGGCTTTGTTCAACTCCACATTATAGGCAAACATGTCATTACTATACCAAATACGCGGTGCACCCTCCTTCTTCATATTGTCCCAGCCAGCGACTATCATCTCAAGATGCAGTGGTCCTCTGACCTTCCCATATTGTTTACACAAGTAGTTAGCTGACTCCTCGACAGTATCTAATAGCTCTTCACTTTTTTCTGCCTTTGCCAACCTATCAAGTGTTGCGTCCCGAATCAAGCGGAGATTTTTGCCGCTAGATCCTGCTAGTATAGAAGCTCGAGTAGTTCCCAACATTCCTAGGTTCATGGGAACCTCATTCTCTTCACCATGAAATCCATAAAAAACAGTATCGCTATCAACCGTTCCTCTGCGATGAGCAGCTATAACCGCTCCACCTTTAAAGTGCAAAGCTACGGCTGCGGTGCCGGTCGCCAGCGCGTCGCTATCTTCCTTGCTCATATTTCTGAGTCGGAGAGAGTTTTCTTTCTTTCTGAGCGAGCGAGTTCTTTTCTCTTTCTCTTCCTTCTGGCCCAAAACCTAAATTCCCAATTCAATTCCTCACTCCCAACCCTATATATTTATAAGTATTGATGTGGTGGCTGGGAACATCAAAGAACAAAAGAGGTGCATCGTTAGATGCAGGCATTCACATCTCGATGAAATAATGAACGGGTAAGATGTTTTTTCAACGAATCAATTTTGGAAGCTGTTACACTGACGGAGGGTTGAATTCCGCATCAGTGAGTTCACCAGGTGTGCAGGTTTATGGAAGTTCCATATGAGCAATATTTCCATATTTTCACCCAACTTAACTCTTCCTATCTGTTACAGGTTAAGTGAGGGTATATACAAAAACAAGTACTAATGAAGAAAAGGAAGAGAAACAAATTCGATTTCAAAAAAGAATAGAAAAAAAAAAACATTATGCACCCGAGTGCCTGAGCAAAACCTATTTCCTATAAAAGAATGTGCATTATGCACTCAGGTGCATCTGGGAAAAAAATTATCTTTCTGTCTGAATATACGTTATGCACTTGGGTGCATTTTATGTATTTCGTGGATAAAATCTAGGCTAAACCTAGTAGTAATCACCTTACAAACATTTCATGGTTCCACTAATTCGAGTGAATCGACACCGTTACACTCAAGAGGTGCATGCTCTATAGCAAGTGAGAAACCCTCATTCATAACATTTAGCTCGTAGAGAAACCTATGTTAGGACAAAATTCACAGGATTGCACTTGGGCACTAGACAAAATTTATTCATTATGTGTTGTGTTTGTGAAGAACTTGTAGTATAAACCTATGTTAGGACAAACAGCCTTTACGCATGGCATGAAATTTCCGATGATGCCATGCTCATGGCCCTCAACGGTTACACATTGGATGACACAGACACCATGGCCTAGGCCATGTGAATGAAGCGCCGTCGCAATTTTTTTCTATGCTTCATAAACAAACTGTTAACATGAATCATATTTCTTGTCTTAGCAATTGTTAATTATCTGGACAGCACTGACTGGTACAAAAAAAAAAAACCAGGTCAATGATGGATGGAGAGGCTCGAAAAGACAGACACGAAAGAGAGATATCAAAGCAAGTTATATGATTATGCCTAGATTCTGAATGTCTACATATAATATCTACACATCGGACACTATTCATGGTGGGGTATCAGTGCCCGATGTGTACACATCCTGACTCAATGTGTACACATCCTTACTCAATGTGTACACATCCTTACCCGATATGTACACATCTGAGGACAAAATCCAGTATTTTCGTAAAAGACTAGGGCATACATGCCCGTTGACCGGTCATGGTCACACTTTTAGAAGAAATTTCAAATTGATCATAGTTTTGGAATAAACCCACTTTTCAGTCACACTTTTAGGTAAAATCCCACGAACAACAAAGACTAATATAACGAACCACAGTACAGCTTTTATTTAGCAAAATAGAATGATAAACCTGTGAATCCTCTCGGTCAAATGGTGCTGATTGGAAGAAGTATCAATTTGTTTTGTGTGGTAATACTCATATCTCGACTTCAATGGCTTTGGCCGCATAAGAAACGCCTGCATATTTATACAAACCCGTAACTCTGGATCGAATCTCGCCTTTTCACTGTCAGAGTCAACTCTGCAACGTTGACGAGCTACTATAAATGTTCCTCGATAGAAACGGCCCACTTGAACGTTGGTTGTAACATCTTCAACAAACTTTGGCTTGCTGGGTCCTTCCATTATCGCCCGGGGAGTATTCCTCGAAAAATTTAGGACATCAAGTTCCTCAAAAGGAACCCAATGACTAGGAATTGTATCACCACTCATCCATGGTTGCATATCGGCAGATCCACCTCAAAGCACAAAGACACTCTTTGAGTTTTTTTGTCAAATCGAAAAGTTTGCTTTTCCAAAGCTTGCTCCCTGTTCAGATTGCTCCTTCAACTTCTCTTCGAACTGAATTTTAAACAATGAGTCGAATATTTTTTTCTCAACACTTGTTTCTCAGCCAATATTACTGTTCCACAAGAATTAGCAATACCAGGTAGACAATAGAAAACTGAATTAAGTTCCGCTACATAGTCTACTCGTGACCACGTACCTGATGCAAATTGCTTATAGGAACAGTAGACCACCAAACCTTGACAATTGACATACATAACATTATCGAAACTAATCACATCAGCATTTCTAGCTAAGATAGATTTCAGAGCAGCATAATCGCTCTCGTTATTGCCCAAAAAAGAAACCGAAAGATGCCTAGAGAAATTTAATTGTCCCTCTTCATAAGTGATATCTCCATGGATCAGAGGGACGTTACACTTTTTCTTAATCCTCCCTATTCCATACCCATAACTCGGATTCCAGTAATATATAAACAACTCGGGATCTGTATACCACGACATAATTACTTACTGAGAAAGTTAGCTTCGACAAGAGAAATCAAGCTTTGTCGTTAAAGAAAGGAGTGATGAGAATTTCTTTAGCTGATCCTTAACAAGAGTCGAATGCTAATGATGCATATATTTAGAGTCGATCAACAAAGATATGTATATATGCAAAATAAATGATATGTTTATGCAAATGTCAACTATACTTACATATGCATATGGACAACTTGTTGATATAAATTAATGGCATATTAAGTACTAGTTGGGTTTGTTTAAATTTCGATAACGCGTATGACTTCTAGGAAGTCGTTGTTAGCTAATAATTAAATTGAAAAACATTATTATGTCAGGTAATACGTACGCTTCCTACAGCTTGGTCAGAATTCAGAAGTCTACCTTAACTTATACATGATCATTCCAGATTAATACGATTATTAGTTGGGCCGACCAACCGTAGGGCCCGAAGGGAGAGAGTCTTTTTTATGGTCACTTTTTTGTAAATTGAAACCTAACAAAAAAATGTTCAATTTGATAAAAAGATTGGAAATCAATTTGGCATGAAAAACCTAAAATGTCCCTCCTTTTAGTCTAACTAGTACGACCGTTGCCACTGTGGGAGGGCCGACCGAAGAAAAATATGGAGATGGAGTTTGTCCACGACTACTTTCATCCCGTTTCAGAAAAGGTTCAGAAAAGGTAATACTTTCACCTCGTTTCAGAAAAAGTGACATTTTCGCCCCGTTTCAGAAAAAGTGATACCTTCTCACCATTTCTGAAAAACTGATACTTTCACCCCATTTCGGAAAAAGTGATACTTTCTCCCCATTTCGGAAAAAAAGTGATATTTTCGCCCCATTTAAAAAAAGTGATACTTTTTCGAAATGGCGAAAGTATCATTTTTCCGAAACGGAAAAAAGTATCACTTTTCACGAACAAACGAAAGTATCACTTTTCCCGAAACAAGTGAAAGTATCACTTTTCCCAAAAGCTGGATGTGATAGTATCATTTTTCCTGAAACGTGATGTGAAAGTATTATTTTTTCTAAAACGGAAAATTAGTCGATCCATAAACCAAAATATGGTTGTTTGATGTGTTATGCATCCTTTGTGGTGGTTTGCATAATGGTTATGCATTCAATTTTCGAGAATTGTGCCTAAAATGATAGTATCATTTGTGATTGTTTGCATAATGAATATATACATTTATTTTTCTAAAATTGTGCCTAAAATGATATATATCTTCGATTTTTTCGTAAAAACTCCAAATTTGTTATTGTTGTTTGTACTTGATGCGTAGAGTTTTTTATAACCTTTCTAACGAGATAAAATTTGTAAATTCCAAGGCACGGATTTTTAGATATGTTATATTAAAGTTTGCTTTCCAATTATACCCCTGAAAAGATATGATACACAAGGAGTTATAATAATTAGACTAAAAGGGAGGGGCATTTTTGTTTTTTCGGCCCTAACCATTTCCAATCTTTTTGTGGTAATTGATCATTTAGATTTTACCAAAAAGTGGCCATATATAGGACCTCCCTCGCTTCGCTTGGTCGACCCAATTATTATATCTCCTTATACATCCTATTTTTTCAGGGGCATAATTGGTAAACAAACTTTAATATAACATATCTAAAACTCCGTGCCTTGGAATTTTACTATTTTTATGTCATCTGAAAGGATTTTAAAAAATCTACACAACGAGTACAAACAACAATATAAAATTTAGTGTTTTTCCGAAAAATCCGATGGTGACTTTCAAAATTTAATGCATAGCCATTATGCAAAGCACCACAAAAAATTCATAATACATGAGGAAATTGATGCAAACCACCACAAAAAATACATAGCACGGCTGCACATGGGATAAATTGATGCAATCTATCACAAAGGTGCATTAAAAAAGGGGAAATTTATATCAATCTTAGCCTTATAACACCATTACGTGTAGCGGCATTTCGTTTTCCTACGGTCGGCCCTCCCCACCGTGGCAGCGGTGATCTAGTGTATTACCGGAGAAAAAAATGATGAAAGATAACAATTGAGTTTTTGTTAATTGGGCCGACCGACTGGAGTGGCCGAAGGGCCCGTAGGGAGGGTATCCCTTTTATGGCCACTTTTTTGTCAAATGAAACGTAACACAAATTCTCAATTTGATAAAAAGATTGCAAATTGTTTGGTGGTAGTCTTTAAGACCTAAAAGACTTGAATACCCTTATACTTAAAAACTATTTCCCTTATGATCTTTGTGTCCCCCTGTTAAGTTATTACGTTTTTTCACCCAACACCACTTTCCAGTTTCACCACCCTGCATTACACTTTTTCCACCTACCACTACCGACACCATTTTACTGCCACAACAAACACCTCCGCCATCACATCGCTACGACATCGAGCAACATCTCCACAATCACTACCAGCTCCGCCACCACCTCTAATGAAAGCACCTCATTTCTTCACTTACCACTGTCACAACTAAAACTTATCAAGACCAAACTCTGAAAATCTGATTAAAAAAAAAAATGTTAAAAGAGAAAGAACGAGATTTTTCAAGCGTCTGAAGAATTGTTTGGTTAGCAATGACGCTAGTAGTGGTTTTGGTAGTTTTATTTTTCATAGATTAGGCATTGCTATTCAGAAGGGTGTTGGAGCCCAGCTTGTTGCTAGGTTACCAACCAAGAGCTTTGTTTAATAATTTTTATAACTAATTATTATTATTATTGCAAAAAAAAGAAAAAAACTCCTGCGTTCCTATTTATATGACTAGGGTTAGGGTTTAGACTTGGGGTCTGCCTTTATCCTTATGGCTGTGGGAACCAATATAAGTCATAGGATACGTGTGGGCCGTTAAAGCAAATAGTGTAAGCAAATCAACGATCACGATTTATTAATAAACCAAACGAGCTACATTTTTTTAGACCCTATATATACAAGAAGAAAATAGCCAACCTCAATTCCCATTTCACTCTTCGTCCAAACCCTAAAAATGAAAAGCGGCAGCAAATCTTACAGATGTCCTCGTCATTTTTCTTCTTCAATGTTCCATCAATGGAAGCAGAAACATCGACAACAACTTGCTCTCACAATGATTTTTCCTCTCAAAAAACTATGATTTGTTCTTTTATCTATGTCTGTCTCAAAAGTCAGATCCATGATATGTAATTGGAGTTGATTTTTGCATACCTTAAACCTTCTTAAGGAGGTGATAGTCTACTAATTGTTTTTACTGCAGATCCTCCTTTTCAGTTTGTATATGGTACAGTTATTGAGCAATAATATATAATTGAAGACTAATTCAAGTTGTTATTTGGCTTTTTTATTAATGTTGTTTTGTTACATTTTAATTCGTAAGAGTTGCATTGAGTATTAATGAGTAAACTGGGAGTGGCAATAGGTGAAGCACAAAATGTCAATTTACATCGACTTTTAGTTCTTAATTTAAGATTGATTATCAAACATGGTGATTCAAAAATGGCTTTCTTGGCTAGTACAACACAACCCTGCTGTTCCTTATGCTTCTTCAAATGCATGAAATCCTAATTGAGATGAATTGCTGCAAAACACAGGACAGCGGCCATACAAACAAACAATGCTGTTGAACCATTAGTATGCCATTTCCTAACATTTCACCAAGCTACACTTTTTTTTTTTTGTAAGATGCTAATGAATGCAAAACTTAGCTTTTCATTCTCAGAGGATAATTCCTAACATTAAAATGTTGGTGTGTGTGTGTGGGACGGTGTACAAGTAACAGTCAAAGACAAAATAGTCGTCCCTGTGTTTCTAAAGATCCGCTATCCAAACAAACGATCAAAGACCAACCTACAACAACAATAGAACGAAATGAAAACTCCTACCTGTCTCAAACAAATTACATAGGGATGACAATTGGTTCTTGCTTACTGCCATATATTGTTTCTTCAATCAGGTTTTATAGACAGTGTGGATGAAAACAATGGCAGTTTAATTCGAATTCTATTTTACCCAGTACATTTCTTTTTCTAACCACCATCTCTAGTGTTATCGTTTATCCTAAAGTATGGTTGATCACATTCTGAATACAACAAGATTTCTGAAAAGTTGCTATAAGTTGCTCTATAGGTCCAAAAGACTTCTTGAGATAATAGAGGACCTTTGGGTTTTGGTGTGACTCTTCAGATTCCCATTTCTGATCAAGTTCGCTCAGGAGGACTCTGGTCAAGTACCCAATAGGATGAGAATAAATCTACAAAGTCAGTCTAATATAGTTAGCTAACAAAGGAATTCGTCGGTTTAGCAAATTGAGACCTTGAATGCGCCAAGTTTGCATCTCTAAAGAAAGAATCTAAAGATACAATGAATATTACCTGACAAGCGAATATGCACAAAATACAAGCAGACTCGCAAGACACAGTTCAGAGTAGAGATACTGATCATGAAGTCGAAATGAAGTAATGAACTGGATGCTTAAGAGTGGGATGGTAGGAGACCAATCATGTGTAGGTATCTGCAGGGTTAATCACTTAATTGACTAGGTATCTGCTTTACACTGCTTCCAGAATTGCGCTGCCATTCGATAAATCAACTTAGTAGCATCGTTTAGGAGGCGAATTTAAATCGTCATGTTTGGTATTTCATACTCTATGCAACTCACATATACAAAATGTAAAAAATAACAAATACTATCATTTGATCTGATTATAGAAAACAAGATTAATAAAAGGCAAATAACAACTTTAAATTAGTACTTACAAATTATAATTATTCTCAATCAAAGTAATTTTAATGTACAATATAAAAGGAGGATCTATAATGTAACACTACCTCCTCCTAAAGAAGTGTTATATAATACAAAAAATCAACTTGTATCAAAAAGTGAGTGGGATAGAAATACACAAGGATCCTGGATATTATCTAACCACATCCGAGACCAAGATAGATCTTAAATCAATGCAAGTCTCCCGCCGTATCATATTTTTTTGAGAGGAAAAATCATTGTGCCGATAAGTTGTTGATGGCTTGATGTTTCTTCTTCCACCCATGGAACATGAGCTTGCCGCCGCTCTTGCTTTTTAGGGTTAGGCTTTGGACACAGATGAAGAACGACCTAAGATTCAAGGACAACTAAATGATTCTTATATAAGGCCTAGAAATCTAACCCCTTAAGCATAGGGCGAAATTGTGATCGTTGATATCTTGCACTATTTGATTTAACGGCTCACTCATATACTATGACTGACAGTACTTTATAATGGTTCTCACAGCCATAAGGATAAAGGAAGACCCTATGGCGTGGCATCTTCATCTGCAATTACAAACCGTTAGATCTAGTGAACGGTCAAGATATCAAAAAATTGGTTAGGTTTTAGAACAAACCCTAACCAATGTAGAAGCCTCTCGGTATATATATACTGCGTTATGACTCCAACGCCGCCACTATCCTTCATCCTTGTCCAAAGTTCACTCCACACTTCTCCTTCTCAAGCTGACGACGAAGGGAGATGATGGATTATGCGGTGTCAACGATTTCCACAGGTTCATTTCATTCAATTTGTATTTCTTTTACTTTGACATTTTATTGAAAATATTTCATCCCTAATATGATTTGATTTTTATTTTGTGCAGGAATCAATTTGTCATAATGAGTTATCCTCTCAAACAAACAATTTTGAAAATTTAAACCAATGCCTCATGGATGGATATGCCGCATTAAAGATCAAGTTAAAGACTTGTGTTTTGCCTACCTCACACCATAACATCCAAAGTTTGCATTGATTTTCTGTACACAATCACAACCGCTACCGATGGAAATGCATATCAGCTACAGGAGATTGAAAAAACATCTATTTAGAAATAACATTATCATGTTTGTTAGTTGCATTTCTTATATTTTGGTTGCAAATTAAAGATGAAAACAACATTAATGGTTTACTTTAGTTGCATTTTTTTGGTTGCAGGAGGCAACAACTATATAATGAATCGTTGTTGTAATAGGAGTCCGTTTTACTTTTTTTTTTCCATGGAATTATCAATTGAAAGCATATGGCCATGGAAAATTTCAGTATCAAGTTTAAACATGAGTTTGTCCGTTTTTTGAGAAGAAAAATCATTGTGCATGAGTGAGGGTAAGTTGATGTTGATGTTTCTTCTTCCATTGATGGAACATGAAGGAGGAGGAGATGTCTAAGATTTGCAGCCGCTCTTGATTTTTAGGGTTAGTATTTCTTTATCTACGCAGATCAATGCTTCTTATATAAGGCGTAGAAATCAAACCCGTTCAAGTTAGGGCTAAATTTCGATCGTTGATTTTCTTACACTACTAGATTTAATGGCTCCGCGGGTATTCAAAGATTGACCGTAGTTGCCCATGGCTGACCAAGTATTTTATGCTGGTTCCCACAGCCATAAGGATAAAGGCAGACGCCATGGCATGGCTTAAAATGAAGCATCATAATTCTGTTTAGTTTCCCTATAACCTTATAGCTGAGTTTGTCTGTGCGGCGCTTTGACACTTCCCAACCTTCAAAAGCCAACCCTGCAACATGAGATAAGATCACATACAAGGTAAGTAAGAAATGCTTACTAGAAGAGCATGGCGAATACGTAAATTTATACGAAAATCAACAGAAAAACAAGTAAGATTGGATGGTTTTACCAGTGCGACTAATTTCTTATTTCGTTCAATAAACTAATGAATGGGTTGCATATCTAACCGAAATGCTTAAGATATGCAGTTTTATGGAGATACGAGTTGTTGGGTGTGAAGTAGTTCCAAATTTTTACTTATAAAAGGTTTGGTTGTGGCGATTTAACTGATAGGACTCACTGGTTAACCAATCAGGGTTTTTGGTTTTTGGTTCTTGGTGGGGTTTTTCCCCAACTTTTTAACTTTGCTCCTAAAAGTAAAATGTGCTAGGAAGGCTTTTCGATTCAGCTATCGGTCTCAGCTGTTTCAAGATATTTACAAACATACTTACTTGTCATGCATAAGCTGGTTTTTCCACATGCTGCCTCCTTGGTATTGCGAAAATTGCAGATTTGGGGATGGCTAGGATTTCCAAGGGAAATCAAAATCAATTACAAACCGAATTTATGGAACTTTGCAAGTCTACCACAAATTCAATCAGAAAGATTAAATAAGGAATTGTTACACATTATTGTAGGACACTCGTTCAATTCAGATTCCAGCTCCATATGCTAACAAATCAATCATTTCATACATTTAGAACACATTTTAAAAAGAGGAAATTATCCCAGGAATTAAGTCAAACAGTAATACTAACTTTTCTACCAAATTTATCAATTATCATACACAGTAAAACAAGACTACCAATTTCATCAAAAGAGTAATGCTTCTTTCACCCAAAAGAAAGTTGATGGCACAGTGATCTCATTTATAGCTATTATCATCATTTTGCAAATACAATTACAATTACAGAATAGTAGATCTACAGAGAAGGAGGTGGAGAAGGCGACAAACAAGAAAATCTTAAAAGGAATTGTTAGAATACTGCAATACTATATTAGCACCCAAGTTTATTGTTTAAGTCGTCTCTGATTTGTCACTTAAAATAGTGTTTATGCATCTAATAGATTAATCTAGAGCGGAAGATTCGGTTCTGTTTGCTGAAATCCCAGGAGAAAGAAATACCAATTTGGTATTTAACTGAAATAATTTTACTTATTAAAAATTTAACTGAAATACCAATTTGGTTAATGATTTACCATCTGAAATCCGACTGCAGTTGCACAGCACATTTAGAATTGACAAATCCCACATTGAGAGAATGACATTCTCAACAACTATTCTGTCACTCTTGCATCAATCAACACCATGTCATGCGACTAATTCTACCATTCGACTTTACTAATTACACTTATTATTATTACACAAACTGATAAATCGTACTTCTCTATCACAGATAGGAGTGGTAAAACAACCTTTTTAAGCAGGTTATAGCTTTTTCAGAGAAAATCTATAACACCAATTTAGCCCACACCTACATGACTCATAACTCTATCATTTGAGTACACAAAATCTCTCCTTGAACTGACGATGAAGACCACTTAAATCTCAGGATTTTACTTCTAAACCATGAAATACTTATGAGAGGAAAAATCATCATGACATAAATGATTTAATAGTGAGAATGGATTCTCATATAGAATCAATATCTCATTCATAAAACGCATGTAACATTTTTGATAAGAGAAATTCAATAACAGAGTAGATAGATCTACAGACAGAGAGAGAGAGTGTGGTGGAGACGGCAAGGGTTTGTTAATGGGAAAATGAGAGTGTATTAAGAGAGATATATAGCAGTCATCTTGCCAAACCCTAATAGGTGTAACCGGATCAAGTCCATGAGACCCAAGCCCAGTATTATCTGGAGGCCTTTGTTAGACTCTAGTGCTAGTGTAGATGCCACAAATCACCACCCGCACGAAAAGATAGACGACTCTGGCCAAGTATCAAGAGTTTGTCACCCACGCACAGGTCTGGTTAATACAATGGACACTTTCGTTAAGCAAAATCCTTACTAGAATTGTAGACACAGAAATATTGCATGACCTTAGTTGGGCGAGTTAAGAAGACTAAACAAGCGCGAAGAAGGGATTCGCATCAAAACACGATGATAAAACCCTAATGAGTAACTATTGAGGTAAGTGATGACGTCATAATGTGGCTATGCGAAGATAAGGTTCATGTGTTAAGTATGACACCGTGTCCGAAGAAAAGGTTGACTTTCCTATATCACTGCAATGTTATGTAGCTTTAGTTTTAGTTCGGTAATGTCCTCTAATTTCATTTCCTAACCGAACTTAAGTCTTGATGTCTCACTGTTCGGCGATGTCATGTAATTAAGTTCCAATGTGAAAAAAAAAAAAATTCCAAAAGTAACAGTCTCGTCTCTTATTCTTATGAAAATGTTCAAAGTATAACCCAAAAAATTAGACATAATTCCAAAAAACACAATCTTTGATTCTTATGTTGATGTTCAAAGCATACTTAGTTTAATTAATGGTACATTTAATCATCCGCAAGGAAATCGCACCCTCGTGTATGATTTTTCCGAATCATTCAAAGCTTTCCACATCTCCATGTTATGCTCGTACTTAATGCACCATCCCAACATTGTGTCGGGGTTAAATCCATGCCAATAAGAGTTTCCGCATATCGGAGGCAGTGGACAATCGTCTTCTAACCGGATGCCTATAAAATGGTTGTTGTTAACAAGCTCAATCACCACCCTCCTATGTTTAAGTTGCTCGACACATATTTTTATTTTCGGAGTGTATGTGAAACTAGCACCTTTTGAGAAATAGTGAACCACACAGTTGAATGCTTCGGCGATTAAGTGCCCACATATCGGAATGGCCATCCAATGATCCCTTGTGATTGGATCCCCCCGTGGAGACGCCTTTGATACCTAACAAACTGCACATTGAGACTAGCATCCCCATCGGACAACATTCGCTTGTAAAATTCCGGGTTGTCCTTTAGCTTCATCAACATCCTTTGCCGGACATAGGTGATTTGATTATCATTATACATCTTTGCACCTTCAGTGAAAGGCCCTAGTTGTTGTACGACAACGTGGAATCCGCAATTACCATCCGGAGGGACGTCATCGGTGGATATGACGTACTTTCTATTATATGGAGGTAGCTCTTCCAAGTACCTTCTATCAAGAAAAGTTGATGTATCATCAATTGGTCGACTTCTTTCTTGGATGCGGAATATTGGAGCCTTAAGCTTCACGTCTTGTTGAATTGGTTGGCTAGGTTCCGATGGAGTAGGTGGGGTTGGTTGCGAGCGTAACATCGGTCCTTTTTTATTCATATCCCGTTGTTGATGGTGGTTTTTAAACAAGGGGTAAAATCGTAAAACCCCATGACCTAGTGTTACCCGCAACACATTAACTAAGAGCATTTAACTTAGGTGTAAATAATTAATAAGGGTATTTTTTCAAAATACCAGATTAGGGTTTTTCAATACAGAACCCTAATTCCAAAACCAAGCCGCATACTGCGCACCATGGCAACAATGCCAAACCAAGCCGCACACTGCGCACCATGGCAGCAATGCCAAACCAAGCCGCACACTGCGCACCATGGCAGCAATGCCAAACCAAGCCGCACACTGCGCACCATGGCAACAATGCCAAACCAAGCCGCACACTGCGCACCATGGCAACAATGCCAAACCAAGCCGCATACTGCGCACCATGGCAACAATGCCAAACCAAGCCGCATACTGCGCACCATGGCAGCAATGCCAAACCAAGCCGCTCACTGCGCACCATGGCAACAATGCCAAACCAAGCCGCACATTGCGCACCATGGCAGAAAGCCATATTTCCAAGCCGCTATGCCATTGGCCCACGCCAAATGTAGCGCCCTAGGCTTGCAAGACTTGCAACTAGGTCAACATGGCCGTACGTGCCATTGGCACATGGCCAACACGTACCACAAGCCATATTTCCAAGCCGTTATACCATTGGCCCACGCCAAATATAGCGCCCTAGGCTTGCAAGACTTGCAACTAGGTCAACATGGCCGTACGTGCCATTGGCACATGCCAACACGTACCGCAAGCCATATTTCCAAGCCGCTATACCTTTGGCACACACCAAATATAGCGCCCTCAACATGGCCGTACGTGCCATTGGCACATGCCAACACGTACCGCAAGCCATATTCCCAAGCCGCTATGCCTTTGGCACACGCCAAATATAGCGTCCTAGGCTTGCAAGACTTGCAACTAGGTCAACATGGCCGTACGTGCCATTGGCACATGCCAACACGTACCGCAAGCCATGTTCCAAGCCGCTATGCCTTTGGCACACGCCAAATATAGCGCCCTAGGCTTGCAAGACTTGCAACTAGGTCAACATGGCCGTACGTGCCATTGGCACATGCCAACACGTACCGCAAGCCATATTCCCAAGCCGCTATGCCTTTGGCACACGCCAAATATAGCGCCCTAGGCTTGCAAGACTTGCAACTAGGTCAACATGGCCGTACGTGCCATTGGCACATGCCAACACGTACCGCAAGCCATATTTCCAAGCCGCTATGCCATTGGCACACGCCAAATATAGCGCCCTAGGCCTGCAAGACTTGCAACTAGGTCAACATGGCCGTACGTGCCATTGGCACATGCCAACACGTACCGCAAGACATATTTCCAAACCGCTATGCCATTGGCACACGCCAAATATAGCGCCCTAGGCTCGCAAATCATACAACCTAGGCCAAGTCGGCCACGCATGCCATTGGCACATGCCAAATACACACGCTGGTAGCCTAACTTGCGAATCGTGCAACCTACCACCAAGGCATTCCGCACATGCCATTGGCACATGCCAAACACACACGCTGGTAGCCTAACTTGCAAACCGTACGACCTACCACCAAGGCATTCCGCACATGCCGTTGGCACATTCCACACACGCCACTAGCAGCTCTGGCATTACCACTTACGCTCGAGGTGCAACTCGCAATGAAGGCATCCCGCACATGCCACATGCGTCCCTAGCAGCACCACTTGGACTCAAGATGCAACCAACACTCGAGACATCAACACAAACTGGGGGATGCTTTCTAGGGTTTTGGTTTGGCGGTCACTGAGATGCGAAGATACACTACGCTCACATTAAGAAAGCGTGAAAAGGAATAAAGCGGTCAAATAAAAGAGGAAATAATGGTGAAAACGTTTTCACCCATTAACACCATGCGGTTACCACCTCCTCCCATTATTTCACCCTTTACTCTCTTCCTTCATGAGGCCAGGGTACGTTTCACTCTCGACTTGTATAAATAGGTCTTACCTATTTCCACCAGACAACAAGTCTCGGTCAGGAGAAAAATACTACACTCTCAGAAAGGCAACTTTGCAAGCTCTCCCAAAAGCTTCCATCTCTCGCAAGCTTCCGAAGCTTTCACTTTCTGATACAAGTCGAGACGCTACTCTCCTAGAATTATTCTGGTCTCAACACCTTCCTTTGCTTCCCTCCCCAAATCAACCCTTCTCCTCCACTTTGTGACCGAAGCAAGTCTGGAACGGCCATTTCTTGGTTTAGGCCGGACTTGTACAGATTGATCTCTCGAATCTATAAAGTGCTCACGTTCAACACATTTGTTTAGGGTTTGAACCAGTTTCTCACTCACCTACCGAATTTACCGAAATCGGCAGAAACGATTTTTACCCATAAACACCCGTTCACTTGTTTCGCCCTTTTCCACAATATTCCTAAAATCTTCTTGATACTTCGCCGCGGTACGCTCATGCCCACTAGGGTCTCTAGTAAAAGGCGTCATTTCACTTTTCCTCTTAGCCAACACCTTTGAATATTCTCGTACTTGTTTTTTTGTTTCTTTGGTGATAGGTCTTCCTTTGCCCTTGCCTTTGAATGAGGAGGCACCTCTGCCTCCTCATTCAATCCTCTACAATCACCACCACCACCTTATGATGTTTCATCACCAACAAATGATGATACATCTTCAATGTCGAAATCAATATTGTATTGGGGAAATGACCGATATGATGAAACCAAAATTGGTTTTATCAAATTCTGACAGTTTTGGTTAGTGAAAACAGTAAACTAATGATGAAACCAAATTTGGTTTCATCATGAACTTTGGTTTCATCATGAACTTGCCTATTTTTTATCATGAAACCAAAGATTTTAATGATGAAAATTAAGTTTATGATGAAACCAAATTTTGGTTTCACCTGATTTTTGTCTAGTTTTATTATTTGACTTAGAAGACGGCGTGTTTGGTTTCATCATTGAAGTTATGTTGGTGAAATGACAACATGTGGTTTCAATTATATGTACAATGGTGATTTTGATTATATGTGTGTCTGAATTGGGAGAATGTGTATAGCAGGGTCTGGTACTTATACTGCAGGTACTGGTGAAGAAGTTATGTTGGTAGTGGTGGCCTTAACCGAAGTTATGGAAGTGATAAAGAATGGATTAATTGAGTAAGGGTGGTGCTAATGCAATGAGAGTTGTAGTTGAGCTTCAGGTGTTGCATAAAGGACTAGTATGGGTTACAATTAAAGAGGTGTATGTCTGGATTGTTAAAAGTGTAATGAATTGGCTGAAGTTGATGAAACCTAATTAGGTTTCATCGTATTTTTTTCATTTTGTTGAATATTTGATATTTGTGATGGCAATTTTTGATGGTGGGATACAGGTGGATTATTTTTTGTTGAAACTGGTTGTAGTTGAAGGGGTAATGGTAGTGGTGGTTGTGGTCTTTGGTGGTTGTGGCGCGATGGGGTGGTGCGGTTTGGTGGTGGTAGGTTTCATCATATTGTGGAATGTTTTTTGTTGAAAGTAGTCTTAGTTAAGGAGGTAATGGTCGTAGTGGTTGTGGTGATTATGGTTGTGGTGGCGATGGGGGCGGTGCAGTTGACGGTGGTGGAAGATTTCATCTTATTGTGTTTCATTTCTTCTTCTTCTTCTTTCTCCTTTCATTTATGATGAAACCAAAATTTGGTTTCATCTTATTTTGGTGAAACCAATTTTTGGTTTCATCATTTTTCTGGTGGTGGCGCGGTGGTGGTCAGTGGAGGGGGCGGTGGTCGGTGGCGGCGGTGGTGGTGGTCGGTGGCGGCGGCGACGGCGGGCGGTGGCGGTTGCTCGGTGGTGGTGTTGCTGGTGGTGGGTTGTTGTTCGTGGTGATAATAATATAATAAAATTTAAAGGTGGGGTTGATTTTTATTTTTGTTGGGGTGATTTAAATAGTAGAAGGGTAATATAGACAGTTTATGTTAAATGGGGTTTTTTGAACAATTTGTTTTGTTGGAGTTTTTGTATATGGATAGTGACACCTTTGGGGTTATAACTCGCGGACCGAGCCGATAATTCTATATCTATCGGGGTTGAAATCCCGTGGGATTTCCCGGTAGACACAAACTCAGCAGGATCCATAGTGGGTAATAATCACCCTCTGCAATTCTCCGGCGGGGCCCAACTAACCACACTAATTAGCTATAGAGTTAGCCAATGTATATAGAGTCAGCCAATGCACATAGCTATTTATTGATAACGTTAATAAATTTGAACTATCCTTAAGATTAATAATCTAGATCTGAAATTAGAATTAGAAGGAAGTTCAAGACCTTGAAAAATACAAAATTGATTAAATAAAAGAAGTAGAAAAAAGAAATCTGAAAAAGAAAAGAAAGAGATAACATATAGATGACGATGCTCCTGCGTTCCTATTTATGTGAGTCGTTAAAGCAAATAATGTAAGCAAATCAACGATCACAGTTTATCCCTAAACTGAACGAGTTACATTTCTAGGCCCCATACAAGAAGAAAACAGCCGTCCTAATTCTCGGTTCGATCTTCGTCCAAACCCTATAAATGAAGAGCGGCAACAAATCTTACAGATCTCCTCGTCATTTTTCTTCTTCAACGTTTCATCAAACGGAAGCAGAAACATCATCATCAACAACTTACTCTCACAATGATTTTTCCTCTCAAAAACCTATGATTTGTTCTTTTATCTATGTCTCAGATCCATGATACGTTTTTAGAAAATCTCAAATTAGAGTTGATTTTTGCATATGTTAACCCTTCTTAAGGAGGTGATAGTCTACTACTTGTTTTTACCGCAGATCCTCCTTTTTAGCTTGTATATGAAAATACAATTATTGAGTAATAATAATTGAAGACTAAATCAAGTTGTTAATTAGCTTTATTATTAATGTTGTTTTCTGTAATCAGATCTAGCTATATTGATTGTTATTTGTTACATTTTAATTTGTAAGAGTTGCATTGAGTATGAATGAATAAACTGGGACTGGCAATAGATGTAGCAAAAATGTCTATTTACATTGCCTTCTAGTTCTTAAGTTAAGATTGATTATCAAACATTATGATCCAAATTTCGCCTCCTCAAGTATGCTACTAAGTTACATTAACCAACACTTCAGGAAGCTGCTTAGTTTTAACATGAGAATTTGTATCTTGATTATTCATCAATTTCCATATAAGAAATAGTGGCTTTCTTCAGAATTTGGTGAAGTTCCTTTACTCGTTTCATTTTTGCTAGTCCTGCATGCTTCTTCATTATCAATTACCAAAGAGTAGGCAACTACCTAGCTGTGCATCCAAATGGATGAAATCCTAATTGAGCTGAATTGCCACAATGGTCATACAAACAAACAATGTTGTTAAACCATTCGTATGTCGTTTCCTCTTCGGAATGGATGATCATTTTGCCTAACATTTTACCAATCATCATACTAAGCCTTTTCTTTATACGATGCTAATGAATGTAAAACTTAGCTTTTCATTCTCCGAGGATAATTCCTAACATTAAAATGTTGGTTTGTGAGGGACGGTCTACAAGTAACAGTCAAGACAAAATAGTCGTCCCTGTGTTTTTAAAGATCGCCTATCCAAACAAACGATCAAAGACCAATCTACAACAACAACAGAATGAAATGAAAACTCCTACTGGTCTCAAACAAAATACATAGGGATGACAATTGGTTCTTGTTTACTGCCATATATTGTCTCAAAAAAACAATGGCAGTTTAATTGAATTCTATTTTACCAAAGTACATTTCTTTTTCTAACCACCATCTCTACTGTTATCATTTATCCTGAAGTATGCTCTCAATGCAACTCACAGATACAAAATGTAACAAATAACAAAATATCAGTTGATCTGACGATAGAAAAGAAATTAATAAAAGGAAAAGAACAGCTTTGAATTAGTACTTATAAATAATGTTTACTCTCAATCAAAGTAATTTTTAATGTACAATATGAAAGGAGGATCTATAATCTAGTACCAAAAATCAACTCGTATCAAAAAGTGAGTGGGATAGAAAGGATCTGGATATTTTCTAACCAGATATGAGACCTCGTATCATATTTTTTTAAGAGGAAAAATCATTGTGCCGGTAAGAACGACCCTATGGCATGGCATCATTGTGCCGCCCCTCTTGCTTTTTAGGGTTAGGGTTTGGACACAGATAAAGAACGACCTAAGATTCGAGGAAAACTAACTGATTCTTATATAAGGCCTAGAAATCTAACCCCTTCGGCATAGGGCATAATTGTGATAGTTGATTTTCTTACACTATTTGATTTAATGGCTCACTCATATACTATGACTGACACTATTTTATAATGGTTCCCACAGCCAAAAGGATAAAGGCAGACCCTATGGCATGGCATCTTCATCTGCAACTACAAACCGTTAGATCTAATGAACGGTCAAGATATAAAAAAATTTAGTGGGTTTTAGTACAAACCCTAACCAATGTAGAAGCCTCTCGGTATATATATATACTGCGTTATGACTCAAACGCCGCCACTATCCTTCATCCTTGTCCAAAGTTCACAGATCCTCTCCACACTTCTCCTTCTCAAGCTGATGGAGGGAGATGATGGATTATGCGGTGATGAACTCTCGGTTAACATTCCACAGGTTCATTTCATTCATTTTTTATTTCTTTTACTTTCACATTTTATTGAAAATATCTCATCCCTAATATGATTTGATTTTTATTTTGTGCAGGAATCAATTTGTCATAATGACTTATCCTCTCAAACAAACAATTTTGAAAATTTAAACCAATGCCTCATGGATGGATATGCAGTATTAAAGATCAAGTAAAAGAGTGTATTTTGCCTACCTCACACCATAACTTCCAGATTTGATGTACACAATCACAACCGCTACCGATGGAAATGCCAATCAGCTACAGGAGATTGAAAAAACATCTATTTAGAAATAACATTATCGTGTTTATTAGTTGCATTTTTTATATTTTGGTTACAAATTAAAGATGAAAACAACATGAATGAATCGTTGTAATAGGAGACCGTTTTACTTTGTTTTCCATGGAAGTATCAATTGAAAGCATATGGCCATGGAAAATTTCAGTATCAAGTTTAAACATGAGTTTGTCATTTTCGCTATCTCAAATACCCAATGTTTCTAGTTAGCAATAGGATTCGGACAAAGTTTGTAATTCGTTTTATTAGGGTATAAATTTTTAAGGTTAATCCTACTGTACCAGAACGTTGTATTATTAGTAATAGCCCAATGTTTTATGGGCCATCAATTATTAACAGCCCAGCAATTCCTCTTGAAGTGTTTTTATCGGGTGGTATTAGTAATACTCCTCTGCAGCGGAGTGAGATGGCTTTGGACGGTGCTCCAGTAGTTTCAAGGGTGCCTAAAGTAATTAATCCTTTTTCTGCTGAAAAAAATTGAGCCAGTCGAAGAAGAACTTGGCAGAGATAAATTAGGGATTTGTTTTAGTGAAAACATCAATTGGAGAGTAAAAGGAAAATTGAAGATTCATAAGGTTGTCAGTCATAGAAGATTCAAAAAGAAAAGGTTTCTGAAGTTTCTGCTCCATGGAATGGCCGATGATGGGATTTCCGCGATAGATGAAGGGAAGACTAAGAAGAAGGAAATTCGTGATTTCCGTGAAGAGGAAGAAGATGAGAAACGAAGATTGGTAGCTGAGGCAATCGTGGAAGATCACATGGGTGCTCGTATGGTGGATTTCTTTGTTTCGGGTAAGAATTCTATTCAGGAAAATCATGGTTCTAAGGTTTTCTGTTCACAATTTTTTGGTGATGTTTGGTTGGATAATAGACATTGTGCATCAAACCCATTATCTTCTCAACTTGAATCTTATATAGAAGAGAATGTAACAAATGAAATTGTTCAATTTAATTGGGAGTGTTCTGTGGAGGATGAGAAAGATAATGAGGTAGTAGATTCAAAGAAGGGAGGTGTTTGTTTTAATGGATTTTAACATCCTAACCTATAATATTAGAGGTTTGGGAACTGAAGGAAGGGATGTTGCTATTAGTTCTGTGGTTAAACTTGAAAAGGCAGCTGTGATTTTTATACAAGAAACAAAAATGGAGATTATGTCTGATTCTATAGTTAGAAATCTTTGGGGTACAGGGATGCATCAATGGACTGCTATTAACTCCGTTGGTGCGTCTGGGGGGATGCTAACTGTGTGGGATGATTCTATCTTTAATTGTGTGGAGGTTTTTGCCCAATCTCACTG
Source organism: Papaver armeniacum (assembly GCA_023531295.1). Classification (NCBI taxonomy): domain Eukaryota; kingdom Viridiplantae; phylum Streptophyta; class Magnoliopsida; order Ranunculales; family Papaveraceae; genus Papaver; species Papaver armeniacum. The sequence continues at coordinate 23,199 of JAJJWW010014154.1, forward strand.
CCTGTCCATCAGAGGCACAAGAATTTGTGATGGTTTCGACTGTGTGCTTACAAATGTGTATGGTCCAACAGGTGATGCGGATAGAACGAAAATTTGGTCTGAATTAGATGAGGTAAGATCAAAGTGGCTGGAACTACCTTGGTGTATTGGGGGGGATTTCAATGTTATTAGAGTCGCGTCGGAAAAAAACACTCCTAGTGATTCAGATTTGAATATGAGACGGTTTGACTATTTCTTGCGAAGACACGAGCTTTGTGACTTACACATTTGAATGGTGGGTTATTTACCTGGACAAATATGCAAACTAACCCCATTTTATGCAGGCTGGACAGATTTGTTGTTAGTGGTGAGTGGGAGGATAAATTCCCGTTAATGGCGCAATGTGTTCTTACAAGGACAGTGTCAGATCACTCGCCTTTGTCTCTAAGAAGCGGTGGTATTGTTTTTGGCCCTTTTCCGTTCAAGGTTGAAATTTTCTGGCTTGAGCATCCTTGTTTCAAAGATTTGATGTACTTCTGGTGGAACAGTATGTGCTTTGAGGGATCACC
>JAJJWW010014155.1:0-20875 GCA_023531295.1 Papaver armeniacum
TTAGTCATTTTCACAAACACTTGCTCGGTGTTCCCAAGCTCTCCAGTATCACTATACAAAAAAACATCATTATACTTGCGAACATTTTCTTTCTCATGCCAAGCAACGCATCAACTGTAAAGCTTGTCATACCAAGCACCATGGTTGCATATACACGAAATGAAAGAATGAATTTCCTTGAATTACCAAAAACAAGGATAGAGTTGAATTTCAGTCAAAATTAAATGTTCAAAAGAAAACCAAGACTTATCTCCTTAATCCTGAAAAAAAATTACTACCAACAGTAAATCAAAATCAATATACACTCAGTTTTTTTTTTTTTTTTTTTTTTTTTGTAAATAATATACGTTCAGATTTAAAAGGAAGAAAACATTGAAATGAATCGAAGGAATTAACAGACGAAACAAAAAGTCTTGATGGACTGAGTTTTTGAACTCCACAAAACACCGTGCCCCCTCACACCAAAACCATAAACGGGACCCTGTATTTCTCCAGCCGGCGGGGCCCACACTTTATGTGTGTAGGTAGTTTTGGCGTTGTTTAAAAACTCGATTCATGAAAACACCAAAAAAATCCTAGTGACTTTAGACCCATTAGCTTAAGTAACGCTTTATATAAGATAGTAGCAAAGATAATAGCAAATAGGGTTAAACCTCACCTAGATAACCTCATTTCCCATAATCAATCTGCTTTCATACCCAAAAGGCAAGTAACAGATAACATTATAGTGGCACATGAGATTCTTCATACAATGAAAACTAGTAAAAGGAAAAATGGTTATATGGCTCTGAAGCTTGACCTTTCTAAAGCCTTTGATAGACTTGAGTGCAGGGACGGATGTGGGGGGTGGCTTACCCAGGCTGTAGCCCCCCCTAAAATCTGTAATAGCTCACTTTCACCTTGGTAATTCCACAGGAAAAGGAAAAGCCCAGGTCTAAATTTGGATAGCTCATACAAAGAAAATCAAACTTGACGTATCTTGAAAAAGATCTAACAAACGGAAACATATATGTAGTTGTATGACTAAGATCTAGCGATATGCAAGAGAGTGAGGACACGTTTATATGCATGCATCCAAAAAATTAAATATCTTGTTTGTATGTGATTCAAAATCTTAAAATGTTGTGTATCCTTACGAGGACAAATATGATAAATTATAAATGTAACACTTAAAATGTTACTTACGGGGATAGACAGGAAAAATGCCATATCTTATCATGATTATAAGCACAAATTTAATTTTTTTTGATTTAGTAATTATTTTGCAAACCAAAGAGAGAATATATAAGACATAAATTTAAAATATTTGACTTCTTGATAAGTAATATCTTATTTGTGGAAACCAAAAAATAATTCTGAGAACCCAAAAAAATTGGCGGCCTACGGCGCATTATCAAATCAAAGTTTTGTGTTAATTTATAATTTTGTTTGTGTATCTCATACATAGCATAGCGCAATTGTAAATATACTCTATGGTAAATAAATTTGATTCAAAAAGTTTTGTGCTCTAAAGATAACGTTGCCCAACTTATACTCTTTAAATATTTTACTGTATTTATTTTTATCGCAGTTGAAACGAATGAAAAATAGCCCACCTCGACACAAATTCCTGGATCCGTCGCTGCTTGAGTGGAACTTTATTATTAAGATTCTAGGATATTTGGGCTTTTCGAATGATTTCTGTAATCTTATTTTTGCTTGCATCTCGTCTATTTCTTATGCTGTTTTAGTTAACAGTAAACCAGGTGAAACTTTCTTTCCTACTAGGGGAATCAGCCAAGGAGACCCCTTATCTCCAGCCTTATTTATAATTTGTATGGAAGCTTTATCTGCTTTATTACTTCATGCGGAAAAAATAGGTAAAATTAGTGGTATTGAAGTCACGAAACAAAGTCCTTCGGTTTCTCACTTTTTTTTTGCTGATGATTCCTTTATTTTCACTGTCGCTAGTATTAGTCAGGCCCATAATCTTTTAGACTTTCTTAAAATTTTTAGTAACTCTTCCGGTCAGTTAGTTAACCATCAAAAATCTGGTATATATTTTAGTAAAAAAGTTCAAAACAAACACTGTAAGATCCTAGCCAGAATTCTTAAAGTTAGTAGGATCACCAAAACAGATACCTATCTTGGTACTCCCTTATTTTTAATAGAACTAAATCCTTTATTTATCAAGTTATGCTAGATAGAGTTTACAACAAAATTCAAGGTTGGAAAGCTAAGTTTCTATCTCAAGCTGGTAGGACTACTCTTATAAAATTTGTCACTAATGTTATGCCAATGTTCCAGATGATGTGCTTTTCTTTACCTAAAAAAACTTTAGATAGGTTAGATGCGCTACAGAGAGATTTTTGGTGGAACAAAACTAGAAACAATAGAGGTTTATATATAAAAGCTTGGGATGCTATGTGTATTAGTAAAAATAGTGGTGGTCTAGGTATTAGAAACCCACATAAGTTTAATTTAGCTCTCCTTACAAGATTAGCTTGGAGATTGATTAATAATCCTGATAAACTTTGGTGTAAAATTCTGAGATGTAAGTATTTTCCTAAAACTGAGCCTCTTAGGTATAAGAAAAAAAGTAATAAGTCATGGGTTTGGAATAGTATATGTAAAGGTTTATAAATTATAAAAGAAAACCATAACTGGGACATAGGAAACGGTGAGAATATAAATATTTGGTCAGATAAATGGTTAGTAGATGGTGAAATACCAAAACCTAAGATTAATGCTATTAACAATAATTGCAATAAAGTTTCTGATCTGATAAACTCTAATGGTGATTGGAATGATGGGTTGTTAAACAGTTTATTTGAGGTTGATCATATCAAGAAAATTAAAATGATAGAACCCAATACAAAAAACATTGACAAGCCTAAATGGATTGGTACTCTGAATGGAGAAGTCACAGTTAAATCTGTTTACAACTACTTATGTAATAGGAGACACTTAAACGACAAGGTTGAATGGTTAGATATATGGAAACTTAAATTCATTCCTAGAGTTCAGTTATTCATGTGGAAATCTCTAAGTGACTGCCTGCCGATCAAAGAAAAACTAGGAAGACATATTCCCTTAGATACGAATTGTGTTATGTGTAATACTGGTAAAAGTGAAACTATAGACCATCTTTTCATTGATTGCAATTTTTCTGAGGCCATTTGGAGAGGTCTATCTTACTCTTATATTTTTTATAATAAAAGAAACCTTGGTTTTAAAAATTGGTGTGCTGAGTAGTTAAAAGATAAGTCAATTAGAGATATTTGTGCTTATATTCTTTGGTTTATATGGAAGTATAGATGTAGAGTTACTTTTGATGGTATCAAACCTAATCCTGTTGATCTGATCAATTCTATTAGAAGAGATCTGAACTTTTTTCAAATTCCCAAACTGAATTTTCCTCTGAACAAAGTTTCTGGTAATACAAGAGCTTGTGAACTTCCTCACCCAGGTTGTAAATCTAGAAACTATACATTAAGGAGTAACTCTAATTACATTATGTTTGATGCTGCTTTCACAAAGCAGACCAGTTGTTTTGCTTATGCTTTGGTGTTATTTAATGAATCTGGTTACATTTGTGACTTTGCAGGAGGATCAGGAAAGTGCTCAAACTCGGATGAAGCAGAGGCTAGAGCTTGCAGAGAAGCCACAAGGTGGGCCAAAGAATCAGGCTTAGAAGATATCATCTTCCTAAATGACAATCTCAATGTTATTAATGGTATGAGAAGAAGAAATTTTACGGCCTATTGGAGATGTAAAGCTTTCATAGATAAAGCCCGCGACATCAACAAGTCTTTTGCTTCTTCTTCTTTCTATTACGTTCGCAGGGATTGTAATTTTATTGCGGATATTATAGCTAAAACGCTTAATAGGATTGTGAAGGGTGAAATAGATTCTAGGAAGTGGGGCAAAAATTTGAAATTTAATTTTCTTAAGAATGTTTGTAAGTTGAACAATGTTCCTTTGCTTGCTTAGCTTTTAATGAATTTCCTTTTATAAAGAAAAAAAGAACCACTGCAGACGAAAATAGATACTCAAGTAAAAATCCACTACAATCCATGAATTAAACATAAAGTTATATAAAAAAATTTAGAGAATCCATAAAACAATTAATAGCTATATCCAAGTACATAGGATAAATATTGCCAAATGTCTTAACGATAGTCGGTAAATAAACAAACTGCCCTTGAACTGTAAATCTAGACCACAAGTAACCACACAAACAGAAGGAACATAGCTGGTACACAAACAGAAGGAACCTCTTCCCCGGCAGCGGCAGATTTAGACCCCCCGGACACGAACTCGCCGGAGGTCAGGTTGTAGAACTCCACCGTAGTCACAACCCGACAGACAACCTCATCCGTCCCAACAATCTTATAATCGAAAAGATTCTCTTAAAATCAGTTCTCTAACTGATTTTAAGAGAATCTTTTCGAGTATGAGATCATCATTAGGTCTACAGTAGTATCCATAGTCGGAAACCATTACAAGAAACTAATGATGTTGATTGAGAACAACCAAATCGAATGCTTGAACAAGACAAGTTATTAAGATTATTGGAATAACAAAATTCAATAAGAAGTTGATCTGTAGAGAGAAAGATAACAACTCATTGATTTTACCTAAGAATGAGAACATAAAACCCACTTTATATCATCTGTTGATGATGCATCAAAGATACTCCAAAAACAAGGTCAGTACTATGACATGATTCAAGAGCAAATGTTAACTGAGGATAATGCTAGATTAAGGCAAACAAACATAGTGAGAGAAAAATAATCACAGAGGAAAGCAAGTTATAAGCCTAGAACTATCAATTTGATATCCAACAATTAGGAAAAACTAAGAGTTCATAGAGCACATCATATCAAGAAAACAATCCAAATCCTTTCAGCCTATTACTAATCATGGGAAAAACAGAGTGTTGCAAAATACAGGAAGGCCAAGGCTGTCAAGCAACCGAAGAGAAGTAACAATCTAGATAGAAAGCAAACAGGTTGAGCAAACATTAAGGAACACATAAAGCCACAGCCAAAACCAACACAAATTTTGCGAAAATCTGTACTAACCATTAATGTGTTCATCATCAGTAGTCCCATTGTAACCTTCTGCAGTCGAAGTTGAAGATGCAACACATAAAGCCAGAGCAAAAACCAACACAAATTTTCTAAGGAAACCCATTATGAAAGAGATTTTGTTTTTGTAAAGAGGGGGGGGAAGATTACTAGAGATTCTGTAAAGAGGGGTATGTCTGAAGAAGTTGAGAAAGAAAGCAGAAGAGAGAAGGAATAGGAAGATTACTTAGTTAAAGATCTGATGGGTGTGGTGGGGAAGAAGTTAGAAATCAGTACCCCCCTTGTATAGCGTACGTGTGCACAGACTTAGTACTTAATTAACTATACTGATTAAGTCTATTATGGCATGGCTACCAACTCTTTTAACATTTCAAACCGGACGCAAAAAACTTTGGCAGTGCCTTTTGATGTTGCATTATGAATGTAGATGATCCCCTTCTGAAACAGAAGTTATTTCTGATAGTAAGTGATCAGATGGAGGAGTAATGCAGCTAAGCAAGTGGGTTGAATTATTTTGCCAAGATTCCCTAACTAGGAGATGAAAACAGAGAGTACAGTCCAAAAGAATTTAAAAACTTTCTCATTTTAAGGTTTTGTATCAGTGGAATAAATGATGCGCTCTGTCATCCAATGGGACGAAAGCAGTAGTATGAAGCTGATATCTACCCACCACCAATGTTTAGAATTACCATGTGAAACCAGTAGTGATATTAACCCATGGACCATATTTTCAAGCATTGCGGAAAATGGAAAATTTTCAACTATATAAAAGAAGCCAATTGAAGTAGTATTTAATAACTCGTTTGGATACACATCCAGAAGTAACTTTTTGACTTCTAGAAGTCAAAAAGCAATAAGTCAGTTTGGGTGTAGAATTTCAAAACGACTTCTAAAAATAGAAAAATAGACTTTTTGTGAAGCAAAATATCACGGACTTAAACTTACTGACACGACACTACTGCCAGGCAGTCGAAGCAAAATTGTATCCAAACGCGCTATAAGCCAAACTAGTCCTAGAAGCACATCAAAGCTTTAAGGCCAACCTAACCCCCCTTTTCCCATAATGCAAAATCTGAATGCAAGAAAAGTCGTGGAAATTTGTAAGATTCTTCTCAAGTGCATGATTGCTAAAGGGAGCTACAATTACTAGTGGGGGAAACCAATAGAAAGATCTAGGGAAGAAAAAGAAAAACGAAAAAAATCTAGTGGTCAACATTATTTTGTATCCCCAGTTAGTATCGGTATCCCTTTTACCGATCGTGCTTAAGTGTAGTTTAACATAAAAATCCTCGCTAAATTGGGGCCTAAGCCCATTACAGGACCCACCTGTGAACTCCTTTCTATCATTTCGAAAAGAAATACTATGGCCAAATCTCTAAGTCCTCAACAGATTGATGAAAAAAAATGAAAATATTTTTAATCATACTCTGTCAATGTTTATACATTAGATGAAAAAAAAAACTCTTAGACAAAGAAAAATGGAAAAATCGTAAAAGATCATCAATTAGACAAAGATTCTCAAATCTATTCTAAATATCTTGGTCATGGTCATCATATATCCGTGTGTCCCAACAAGGATTATTGTGGAAAAACTAAAGCCTGGATGGAAACCTTAGACTATTGTCAGGGGCGAATCACCTTTGTTGATGGTGGTTTTTAGCTTAGGGTTAAAATCGTAAAACACCAAACCCTAGCAGACAATGATGTCACAACATTTAAAGTAACAAGCTTTTACCATGCTAGCCGCACCTCTGTGCCAATGGCAAATCATGCCAGCTACACAGACCGCGCCAAATCTACTAAACCATGCTAGCGCACCTGGTGACAATGGCAAATCATGCCCTGACCACACCAGAAGCCAGCGCCAAAGCATGCCAACCATGCTAAGCCGCACCTCTGTACCCAATGGCAAATCATGCCAGACCACAGAAAGCGCCAAAGCATGCCAACCATGCTAGCCAGCACCTTTGTGCCAATGGCAAAACATGCGAGCCACAAGAAATGGCGCCAAAGCATGCCAACCATGCTAGCGCACCTGTGCCAATGGAAAATCATGCCAGCCCACCGATCATGCCAAAGCATGCCAACCATGCCAAGCACTTCTCTGTGCCAATGGAAAATCATGCCGGCCAGAACCGACCGTGGCCCAAAGCATGCCAACCATGCTAAGCCCAGCACCTGCATGCCGATGGAAAATCATGCCGGCCCTGCCGTGCGCGCCAAAGCATGCCAACCATGCTAGCCGCACCTTTGTGCCAATGGCAAATCATGCCGACCACACCGACCCAGCGCTTAAAGAATGCGAGCCATCTAGGCGCACCTCCGTGCCAATGGCAAATCATGTCGACCCACTTTCTTTGCGCCATGCCAAACGCACCTCGACATGGCCCCATGTGGTGCCACCATCTTGGCTTTGACTTCGCGGCTATCAAAGCGAAGGTGTGCAACAATCAACGGTTGCACTTCAATCCCTGGGAGCAAATCACCGCCGTCTAAAGGTTACCAAGCGACCTTTGCCCCAAAACCTCTATCTTGGTCACGACCTTGCTCCGAGCTAGCCACGCCATGCGCTATGGCGAGCCACCAGGCCCCCGTAAGCCAAAACCGCACCTAGCCCAAGCTAGTCACGCCATGCGCTATGTCAAACCCTTGGCCCCATGCCAAGCCAAACCGCACCTAGCCCAGCTAGTCACGCCATGCGGTATGGAAAACCCTTGGCCCCGCGTGCAAGACAAAAAATCGCACCTAGCCGAGCTAGTCCCACGCAATGCGCCAATGGCAAACCCTTGGCCCCACATGCCAAGCCAAAACCGCACCTAGCCTAAGCTAGCCACGCCATGCTTTATGGTAAAACCCTTGGCCCCACATGCCAAGCCAAACCAAACCTAGCCAAGCTAGCCGCTCCATGCAAAACACAATTTGGCTTGGCCCTAGCCATGCTAGTCACATTATGCCAAGCCAAACGCCCTTGCCTTGGCCCTAGCCACGCCATACGCCCATGGCAAACCCTTGGCCCCACGTGCCAAGCCAAAATCGCACCTAGCCAAATCTAGCCACGCCTAAGGCGAACCCTTGGTCCCCATGCCAAGCCCAACCACATTATAGCAGCCGCCACCTGTTGGTCTTCGTACGCACGCCACCAAAGCAAGGCGTGCCAGCAATCAGCGGTTGCCCTTTAATCCAGAGCAAATCCCTAGCCATCCAAGGTTACCAGACGACACATGGTAACCTTTGGGCTTCAAACCTAAGTTTGGCCACGCCAAGCGTTGCCATGCCATCGACATGCCCGGCCCTGGCAGCGCCACCACGTTGGCCCTCACTGCGACTGACTACCAAAGCGAAGGCGTGCAACCAACCAACGGTTGCCCTTCAATCGAGAGCAAATCCTAGCCATCCCAAGGTTGCAGACGACACATGGTAACCTTTGGCGAAAAAACTAAGTTTATGCATAAACCTTGCCATGCCAATGGAATGCCAACCTAAGCCGCGCCACCCGTTGGCCCTTCTTCTGTGACTGCAAAGCGAAAGGCGTGCAAAGATCAGCGGTTGCCCCTCCTCTCGAAGATGCAAAATCTCGGCCGTCGAAGGTCACCGAGACTTAGCAAGTTTCCAGAGCTTGACTTTCCAAGCCACAACAACGTGCTACATGTTTTCCAAAACATTCGAGACATCAACACAAGCTGGAGGATCCTCTTTGGGTATTGGTTTGGCGGTTTACAGCGTGCGCGTACACTACGCCGTCATAAGAGGGTGAGGCGGTTAGTAAATACGGGAAGTTATGTGAAACGTTCATGGGACATAAAGCACATGCGTTAACAACTTTATAGGACATCAATTCCATAACGTTAGCAGTTTCATGAAAACCGAGTTTCATCGTTAACCACTTTATGGAATATCAATTCCATGCATACGGTTACCACCTCCTCCCATTTACTTCCCACTCCTTAATGAGACCAGTGCGTTTTTACTCAGGCTTGTATAAATAGGTCTTACCTATTTCCATTAAACAACAAGTTCATATGGGAGATACAACACTCGAAATACTTACTTGCTAGCTCGCCTTGTTAGCTCTCTCACTTTACGATAACAAGTCGTAGTAACTTAACTACTCTTCCGAGAATTAACTATTCTGGTCTAACCACTTTCCTTTCTTTCCTCCCCAAAACCAACCCATTCTCCTCCACTTTGTGACCAAAGCAAGTCTGGAACGGACATTTCTTGGTTTAGGCCGGACTTGTACAGATTGATCTCTCGAATCTAAAGTACTCCCTTGCAGTACTGCTGTTTAGGGTTTAAATTATTTCTCACTGCACACCCGCGATTCACAGAAATCGGCGAAACCATTTTCACCTACAAACAATTGGCGACCAGCGGTGGGAGGTTCGATCTTTGGATTTACAATGTCAATTTTCAACCATTGATCTCATTCTTCGACCAGGACGTCAAGATGGTAGAGGAAGGCGATCCCTACGACTCAGTTACTCGACGGATGGATTATCAGTCATGACATGACAAGGGATGAATGGGGACTTCTCAGAGGCTAGAAGAAAAATAATCCGCCCAGGGATTAACGACGCAGTTATCATACAAATCAACAACGACTCGGAAGACTGGGGACTTCCCATGACCATGTTTCTCAAAAAAAAAAACCTCGTCCTACACCTGGAAAGTTTATTCTCATCAGAAGACCTGAGAAACCGAGTAAGTCTTATCTAGACAAAAATACGTGGTTTTGTTTTTCAAGTTCTGATAAAACCTATAGCCATGTTTTATCCCATGTCGTCTACCAACACACGGTTCCATGGTTTTCCTTGGATGTCTGCGTCACTTTCATTCATAGCCAAAGACAATTCAATTCTAAACATTTCATTAAAAACAATATATATATAATCCAAAACCGTCAAGGTAGCATTTATCTAATAACTCGAGAAAATCAGAAAATCAAAAACCAAAACCAGGCGTCTCATTTGCCTTTCAAAAAAAAAAAAACTAAAGATAAGAGGTCAAGAAGACAGATATATATTCAAGGGAAGTTTTCCAACTGCGGCTTGCTCCTTTTGGCAAAGGCCTCCCCTCGTGCTTGGAGAGCTGCCTCTTAAGTTTCGACTTCTGCACAACTTCTTGAATTAGTTTCCTGCTTCTTCATCATGTCTGCGGAAGGACCTTATTTGCTCCGATAACGACCTTTTAACATCGAGAGAGACCTTGACGAACCAAGGAGCGTTGAATTGAAGCCAGCGCACATGTCACGATGGAACTTCCGGCTCGATATTACATCCTCGAAATTATATGACCGGTCATGTTGCACGTCTTATCAATCTAAAACAAGGCTTTCTCCACACGCTTGACAACGCATGTCGACTAGTGATCTTCATAGTCGTGGCAATGTTACCATAGCTTTCCCAAATCTTGGTGTACAATGCCGCATGTCTAGGCCCGGCACGCTAAATCCACCAATGAACATACCTGGGAAAGGGGCCGGATACGAGAGGATTGAAGGTGGCACAGAATTGAATCAACAAGCGCGGGGAGATCCCTAACTCACGATTTCACCCCGAAGTGCTCTTCGGCGAGCACCCTCGGGACGATGAATCTCCATGTCCAAGTCGCTATGGGCACGATTTCCATGAGTGGGAAGTACGGCTACGTCTTTACCGGTGGTCTTCCACTTCAAGATCATCCCGGGAACGGTTTCCTCCTAAAAATCAAAATTTAGTTTTACTTGCAAAAGAAAAAAAAAAAGAGGGAGAGAAGAAAAACATGGAGGGACTCAGATTCGGGATTGCATCGACTAGACGAAGATTCAACATCTTCTTTATCGCAAGAATTTCTCTCGCCACCACTAGACTACGAACTCTCATCCTTTTCAGTTCCGCATCATCATGGGTAGGCCGGAACGCCGCTCTCTATCTCGAAAAATGATGTTTTCTAGCTTTCGCAAGTTTGGCAAAGGCGTTAAATGCTCTTTGAGACCACAGACGAGAATACAAGGCGCATTCTCGAAAAGGAACAAGGAAATAAACGATCCAAACCAAGGTCAAGAGGAGAGCCGTACGTACCGCATATTGGATGAACTAAAAGTCGCGAGAACCGTGGAGTACGATTGAAAGCCGCGGAGCCGGGCACGATCTTTAGATCTTCGTTCCTTCACCGGGGACTATCGCATTTGGACTAATGGATTTTCGCTTGGGATCCCTCGGCGGTGGATGTTCCATTAAAATCGCAGGAGAAGGCTTATCTGACGATTCTCTACCACATCATTCACGAATACATGAATATCAAGAAACTCATCACACTTAAAATATGTTGTATTTGGAGTCGTTGGTGGATTAGTTCCGCGAGGAAAAGCGGACTTTAGGACACAAGAGCACTAGCATCGAGAACGATTAATAACGGGATTTCTTGGACAATAGGGTGTGAACAAGTGGGACCCTTGGTCAAAACCCATATGTCGAGCAGCCCTATCAACATTGCAAGAGATCGCTTTGCAAGCTCCTCGAAAAAAATATGGCACGTGGCCGGGCGTGCGGCTATGCATGAACACCATCTCTCCACGCTCAGGCCCTCCTCATCGAAGACAAACATATTGACGAGGAGCAAAGGTACTAATCGAGTTATGGACCCATGCACGGAGCCATGGGCCCGAAAATTAACTTAGCATACGAGTTGTCCAAGAAACTTAATCGATTTCGGACCGGTTTTCGGCGCACTGTTAGACCAACGCAGATGCAGACAGCAAGACTCGGAAGTATAGCCAATGGTTTGGGGCATACTTCTCGAAATGCTTCCACAATCATGCTGGAGAAAGAAGCGGCATGAACATACGAATCCACTTTCATATGGTCGTTCGAGGCGCGCATGTCCGAAACCAGCTGATCCAGGTGTGCGTATAAAGAACCAAGAAACAAACCACCGAGGGGAGAGCGACGCCCTTTGCTAATTTTATGGAAAATGTGATAAATTCCTGTTTATCTCTTTCTTTCCTGAGCCGTCGTCAAAAATATCCCTGGATAGCCAAAGAGCCAAAACGCGCGACATGAAGTACATTTATTTTTCTAGTTTGACTCCAACTTCGTGCGGAAACCACCGAGACACCCACCCAGTCATAAAAGCACTTCGTCTCGTTTTCCTTGAACGAATCCATTTGACTTCACAACCAGGGTGCGCGAATTTCTTCTTCGCCGTGCAACGGGATACGGCGACGTTGAGGTTTCCCAATTACAAGAAGATTTAGCAAGACAACCACGCTCTCAAAGAAATGGTCATTTCGCCCCACTGCATATGGTAGTATGGGTGTCTCGGACACCATCTGAAACAAAGCAACCAACCCTGGAATGTCTTTCCTAATCGGAAACCTTTCACGGAAGCACAACAGGCGTCGACAATCTGCGCCCCTGGTCAAATTGGTCTTTCTGAGTTCTTGGTCCATCATAAATCGCGTCCATTTCTCAAAGGAACTCCAACGGACTTGCGGGGATTTAAAGTCGATAGAAGAGGCACGATATTCTTTCCATGAAGGCAAAACCTTATTACGCCTCTGGCCCGAACATTCGATCCTCTCCTTCGCTTTCGAGTAGGTCATAAGGATCGGCACGTATTGGGGATGGTTTCTCTAATCGTGGCTGATATCGTGAAGAACTCGTCATCTATGTTTGGCTTGGAATTACTCCCATCCTCGGCACGCTTGAAATCACTGACATCTTAACCAAAATTCTTTTACACTTTGTTTTCACCACTGCGATAACTACAATGGAACGAGAAGAGCAGTAATTATTACATAAAGCGTGTAGAAATTATTATATTGGACGCAAGGGAGCCACCTCAGGCACAAACTAATTGGTTTAAAAGTCCTTTCATGCATACGCGAAAGTGGGGACTGGCAGACTCTACATCACCACTACATGCGGCGGAAACTCGCTCGGCCAGGATAGACGCGCCCAAAAAAGGAAGGGACCATGCACACGTTTACACCAAGACAAGGAGTAAACCCTAAAAAACTAGGTTTTCATGGAAAAGGGATAACAATTACTATCACATGCTTACTTTGCACAGCGAGTTGAGGCGGTCAACATTACTACGGTCATGGAAAGGTACACCTACAACTAGGGTTTTTTTTCACTAACACAAGAAAACAAAAGAAAAAGCAAGTCACTGAGGGAAGTCTTTTGGAAGACATACCTAACTGCTTCGCCTGCTTCACCGCTACCAAGCAACAAAAGAAGAAACAATAAGGGCGTAAATCAAAGGGAGAGGCCAACCATCCTTTTTATAGGCGTGATACTTGGGAGTTCGAACAAGAAAAGGATTTACAATTTTGAGCCAAGGAAGGAAAAGAGGAAACCGGTCCCGCAAAGACCAATTTCCATGTCCAAGACCACTCACGCCACACCACGGCCCCACCACGCCTAGCCGTCCTTGCACGTTCCACCATGCCATTGCCGCGGCCCCCCTTGCCAAGCCATTCGCTCCATTGCCGCGGCCCCATTACGCCTAGCCGTCCGTGTACATCTCGTCTTGCCAAGGCCACATTATGCCAATCCGCTTTGCTCCACAGCCGCAACCCTATCATCCACGCGCGTTTGCCTTACCAAGACCACGCCACCTCTTGGCCCCTCGAGCCAAGCCGTCCACTTGCGTCGCCTTCCAAGACCGCGCCCCCTTTGCCTTGGAAATATACGACCAGACCAAGCCGGTAACTTACATATCACCACTCCACGGTCTGCATTCCCAATACAACTTACGCAGGGCCACCAACACGGGAAGCCAAAACACTCTTTACCACTCAAAAAGGTTAGTCGGACTCTCCTGACCATCTTTGCAAGGATTTACACCTTGATTCCATCCTTGTCTGTCACCATCATATGCTTACCTCGCAACAAGGCACCTGTTCCGAGCTAAGCAGGGGACTTAATTTTGATGGTGGTTTTTAGCTTAGGGTTAAAATCGTAAAACACTAAACCCTAGCAGACACTGATGTCACAACATTTAAAGTAACAAGCATTTACTAGGCACATTTACTGAAATCTTTAATGTGTCCCTAATAATTACCGGGGTATCTTTTTCAAATTAGGGTTACGACAAGCCAAACCCTAATTCCCACGTGTTCCAATGGCAAATCATGCCAGCCACTCCGACCGCGCCAAAGCATGCCAACCATGCTAGCCGCACCTCTGTGCCAATGGCAAATCATGCCAGCCATACTGACCGCGCCAAAGCATGCCAACCATGCTAGGCGCACCTCGTGCCAATGGCAAATCATGCCAGCCACACCGACCGCACTAAAGCATGCCAACTATGCTAGCCGCACCTCGTGCCCCAATGGAAAATCATGCCGACCACATCAACGCGCCAAAGCATGCCAACCATGCTTGCTTAGCACCTGTCGTGCCAATGGCAAAACATGTCAGCCACACTGCATCACAAGCGCAAAAGCATGCCAACCATGCTAGCCGCACCTCCGAGCCGATGGCAAATCATGCCGACCACACCGACCACGCCAAAGCATGCCAACCATGTTAGGCACCTATGGTGCCAATGGCAAATCATGCCAGCCACACCGACCGCGCCAAAGCATGCCAACCATGCTAGCCGCACCTCGTGCCAATGGCAAATCATGCAGCCACCACACCGATCACCGCGCCAAAAACATGCCAACCATGCTAGCCGCACCTTTTGCCAATGGAAAATCATGCTAGCCACACCGACCCGTGCCAAAAGCATGCCAACCATGCTAGCCGCACCTATGTGTCAATGGAAAATCATGCCAGCCACACCGACCGCACCAAATCATGCAGCCATGCTAGCCGCACCTCCGTGCCAATGGCAAATCATGCCAGCCACACCTACTGCGCCATGCCAAACACACCTCGCCATGGCCCCATGCCGCGCCACCATACTGGCCTTGACTACGCGGCTATCAAAACGAAGGCGTGCAACAATCAATGGTTTCCCTTCAATCCCAGGAGCAAATCCTGGTCGTCTAAGGTTACCAAACGACCTTTTCCCAAAAACCCTAGCTTGGTCACGCACCAAGCCCAATCTAGCCACGTCATGCGCCTATGGCAAGCCCTTGGCCCCACACGCCAAGCCAAAACCGCACCTAGCCCAAGCTAGTCACGCCATGCGCCTATGGCAAACCCTTGGCCCCATATGCCAAGACAAAACCGCACCTATCCCAAGCAAGTCACGCCATGCGCCTATGGAAAACCCTTGGCCACACATGCCAAGCCAAAACCGCACCTAGCCCAAGCTATCCACGCCATGCGCCTATGGAAAACCTCGCCCCCAGATGCCAAGCCAAACCAAACCCAGCCTGTTTATCCGCGCCATGCCAAACGCGCTTTGCCTTGGCCCTAGCCATGCTAGTCACATCATGCCAAACCAAACGCCCTTGCCTTGGCCCTAGCCACCCCATACGCCCATGGCAAACCCTTGGCCCCACATGCCAAGCCAAAATCGCACCTAGCCAAAGCTATCCACGCCCAAGGCGAACCCTTGGACCCACATGCCAAGCCTAACCACACCCTAGCTGTGCCACTCTGTTGGCCTTCCCTACTCGTCCACCAAAATGAAGGCGTGCAACAATCAACGGTTGCCCTTCAATCCCAGGAGCAAATCTTAGCCATCCAAGGTTACCCGACGACACATGGTAACCTTTGGCCCGAAAACCTAAGTTTGGCCACGCCAAACCTTGCCATGCCAACGGCATACCAACCTAGCCGCGCCACCATTTTGGCCCTCACTACGCGGCTGCCAAAACGAAGGCATGCAACAATCAATGGTTTCCCTTAAATATCAGGACCAAATCCTAGCCATCCAAGGTTACCAGACGACACATGGTAACCTTTGGCCCGAAAACCTAAGTTTGGCCACGCCAAACCTTGCCATGCCAACAGCATGCCAACCTAGCTGCGCCACCACGTTGGCCCTCACTACGCGGCTACCAAAACGAAGGCGTGCAACGATCAACGGTTGCCCCTCCTCAAAAGATGCAAAATCTCGACCGTCAAAGGTCACCAGGCTGGAAAGTTTCCTGAGCTTGACTTTCCAAGCCACAACAACGTGCTACATGTTTTCCAAAACAATCGAGACATCAACACAAATTGGGGGATCCTCTTTGGGTATTGGTTTGCGTTTACGACGTGGCGGCGTACACTACGCCCGTCATAATGAAGTTTCATAAGGGTGAGGCGGTTAGTAAATACGGGAAGTTATGTGTGAAACGTTCATGGGACATAAAGCACATGCGTTAACAACTTTATGGTACATCAATTCCATAACGTTAGCAGTTTTATGAAAACCAATTTCTTGCGTTAACCACTTTATGGAACATCAGTTCCATGCATACGGTTACCACCTCCTCCCATTTACTTCCCCACTCCTTAATGAGACCAGGGTACGTTTTTACTCCGACTTGTATAAATAGGTCTTATCTATTTCCATTGAACAACAAGTTCATACGGGAGATACAACACTCAGAAATAATAACTTGCTAGCTCACCTTGTCAGCTCTCTCACTTTTCTGATAACAAGTCGTAGTAACCCAACTACTCTTCCAGAATCAACTATTCTGGTCTAACCACTTTCCTTGATTCCCTCCCCAAAATCAACCCATTCTCCTCCACTTTGTGACCGTAGCACGTCTGGAAAGGCCATTTCTTGGTTTAGGCCGGACTTGTACATATTGATCTCTCGAATCTAAAGTACTCCCTTGTAGTACATTGTTTAGGGTTTAAATTGTTTCTCACCTGCACACCCGCAATTACCGAAATTAGCAGAAACCATTTTCACCTACAAACACACCCAATGTAGTCTTTTCACATATGTTGATAATGAACATTTTCATGATTCAAATAATTCTAGACACTCCATACTAAAAATTATGTCTTCCTCAGAAGAAAAAATTAGCCTTTTGAGTGAAGAAATTCGTTCAATAAAAGCTGAATTTCAACCGAAAAAAGTACATGTGGGTTAAAAGGATTGAGAGTCTGGAAAATGAGCTGGATAAGTTGAAACAACAACGAAAAGAGACACGTCCTTCGCAAGACCTTCATTTCATAAAAACAAGAAACTTACTTTTCCGAGAAATTCTTGTAAGAACGATCAAAACATCTCTAAATGTTTTAAAGTCTTGAACAACTCTTTTAAACAAGATATTTCTCAGGCTTGTAACAAAGAGACAACGGACTGATATCTCGTGGTCCTTATTACGAGATCATGTAGAGGATAAAAGTGATTTTAAGTGTAACTCTTCTACAATTACCTCGTGTCAGAAACAGAAGAAAGCTCAAAAAAGAGAAGAGAGAACTCTCAAGATAATTGAACAATATGATTCACAAATTGCGGAGATCAATCAACAGTTTGTTTAGGTGCACTATTTTATTCATTTACGTACAATTTTTTTTCCTGGTTAAACATTAATAAATTATTTAATGTTAAATTTTCACAAATTAATGAATAAAAGAAAAGGAAAATATATCCAAAATGTGTACGTACCCACGAAAAGAAAATAAAATCCCAAAGAATCTGATTATTCTTTATGACAATTTAACTATGCTACATTATTCTTTAGGATAACTTTAATATACCGATGTAAATTGTAAATAATTTATTTTTTCTTTTTTATTAGCGAGTTAACATATAATGGAAGGATCATGTTGCATGCAGAATTGTAATATCAGATAACATGATAATCTGAAAGTCGTGTTATAGTCGATAAAGTCAATTATTCATTAGAAATTATTACAAAATTAAAATGTAAAAGAAATCGATATACATGAACTAGTAAGACAAAATTCTCAACCCTTTACCAACCTCATAAAATAAAGATATCTTTTTCCAAGTTTCTTACGGTGTGTTTATGTGTTCGAAATTGATTCATGCGTTCTTGAAGTATTTATTTATTTCTTTTAGATCGTTATTACTTCTGGTGCACCTTTTCCTCTTTTCGGAATGTTGTTGTTTTTCGTTATCCTAATCCTTGAATGTTCGTTGTGTTGAAGTTATGAAAGGCTTTTGTTGACTTGTTGTCAGAAGGTTTGTGTTAGAGCATAGCTTGATTGAACCCACCAAGCGTTGGTATGTCAAGTTTGGTTGTCATATTGTAGTGAATCAAAACTCATTTAAAGAGTCATTTGATTATATGCTAGAGTCAACTTCGTATAGGTTATCTTAGAAGTATTAGGATATGAGACTTACAGTATTACATGAAGACTTGAAGAATGTGAAGAAGTATGAAGCTACAACGACAACATCATCCTTCCTTTTGAGGTTAGTAATATTTGACTTGAACTGTTTCATTCCCTAACATATCTTTCAAGTCGTGCATATTGAAAACGTAACTGCGGAGCTGTGTATGATACTCTAGTTAGACATAGTATTAAGGATTACAATACGAGATTTATTGCTTAACCATTAAACTTTGTATATAAGACATCGACATAATCGTATGAATGCTATTGTGATTATGTATGGGTATGAGTGAAGATTTCATCCTAGAAAACAATGTTTTACATTCATTTAAAGGAAGTAAGTTCATAAACTCGTTTGTAGATCGAAAGGGAAATCGCTAGGCCTATTGGTATTGTTTTTCATTGCAAATCTATTTTGAATTACCAATATGTGTGTTTAGTATAACCGCTCATAAACTTGTTTATGTTATTGGTAAAACTATTCACAAGGCCTGACTTATGTTATTGGTATAACTTTTATTAGTAAAACCGATCTTAAGTAATCACTCAAGATGGTATGATCGATGTCTTGTAAATAGCAACTTTTATTTAGTGGTGGGGGAACCGATCCTAGTAAGATGTGCAACAAATTGCAAGAGGGGAATCGATCCTTGTAAGAGGTGCATCAAGTTTTTAGTAGATGGGGGGAACCGATCCTATGAAAATTTTCAAAAAGTTCCTAGAAGATTGGGGAACCGATCCTATGGACATGTGCACCAAATATAGGTAGTTACCATAAGTATGCGGGGAACCGATCCTAGTACCTAGTCAACCGAGTTTTGGTAACTAGTGTGACTAAGCACAGTAATCACATGGAGGTAGAAATGAAACTTGTTTTGGTAGAACCGTGAAACCCATGTTTGGTGATTTAATAGGATAATCAATCACATAGTTCTTGGAAGTCAGATGAAAATCATTTCCAAGATTGTAAGTATGAAAAAGGACTTGCAAGTAAGGATGTCGACATACTTTGAACATGAGCATTAATTCTTATAATTAATTGTTCAAAGATATTCCTTAATAGCTAAAGGAGAATCTCATGATCGAAATAAATTCAGAATATTTTAATTAAGGTTTCTTAGTGTTTATATGCTATTTAATTTCCAGCAATTAAATGCATATCTTTAGAAAATAATAATTATTAATGTGCATTTACTGATTATAGATTTTTCTATTGAGATTTCGGTCAATATTTGGACAGTGCAGTTCCAGGAGTTATGAAAACCGATTTTGTGTTTATTGCATATCTTTGAAAATACTCGGTTTTGGAAATTCCTTGGTGTCCAAACTTCCTTTGTAAATAAATATTGAAGTTTGCAATTCTAGCAAAATAATCCTCAGAGCCAGCAAAACTACCTCAGTTGCGTTGTTACTAGTGGAGCCGCCTATCGGAGAGGAGAGTACCCTAATTAGTAGAAATCTCTTACGGCCGCTTGATTTAAAGATTTCTTTGGGATTGAGAAGCTCTATTAGTACCGTTGGTGGGAAACTAGATAATTGCAGTTTATTTTAGTTTTCGATTGATTTGATTGACTAACGGTGGTTGAACTTTGATTGCACCTAGTTTGTTTATGCTTGAGAATCTTCTCTTTTTATATAAGATTCACTCAAACTAGATCGAAGTTTCGACAAGGATATTTAGACTGTTTGTAGATCTAAATACGTATTGTGATAATCCAACGTTAACAAACTCCGTTCTGTGTGTTATTGATCACAAGAGATTCAAGTTGATTGTGTGCATGTGTTTATTGAAGATCAAAGAAGATTTGAAGAAAAGAAGACTTTTTGGGTTCATAATCTTTTGTGTGCACAATACATGTTTCGGATGTAAAGGGATCCAACTATAATCGATTTATCATTGTGATAGATTTGATTGATTAGTTGAGTAGTTGAGTAGATTGGCATCAATACGAACCAAAGTAATTGTTCCAAGTGTGTGACTTATTACAAGTTGGAGGCGCAGTGATACTTAGTTAACTAGGTAAACTATAGGTTTAGTTGCTTGGTCTCAACTATAAGAAATTGTTTTATATTTTTTTATAGCGGCTTAATTCTGAGAGTATTCAATCTGGACTAGGTTCCGAGGTTTTTCTGCATTTGCGGTTTCCTCATTAACGAAATCTTGTTGTGTCTTTTACTTTTCTATTTCCACAATTATAATTGTTTTATTATAATTAGAATTAAAGTACACAAACGTTAATTCCTATTTTACTTGATAGTCAATCCTAAAGTTGGTTAAGTCCGAACCTATTATCAAGTAAACATACTTCGTTGTTGTATTGTCTCGATCTCGTATCCATAGACGATCACACGAAGTGTGAAACGATTTGTTGTATTGTCTCGACTTAGTCCATAAACAATCACTTTCGGAGAAAGGATTTATAGGTAGAAAAGTTTTAGATTGAGGTATATTTGGGTACCCTCGTCTTTTCAATCGGTATCAGAGCGGGAAAACACGAAAAGATCTAAAAATCTGTGTTTGGTGCGATCCAACCTATAAGAATTGAATCTAATGGATGATTAAGTTAACGTAACGGCAGAATTTGACTACTTCAAGAACTCGTGGTGGAAAAT
>JAJJWW010014156.1:0-42930 GCA_023531295.1 Papaver armeniacum
GTCGACGAGGGCCCTTCGAACTCCGAACCCTTGATGTGTGCGGTAACATGTAGGGCCCGGTTGTGACCCTCCCTCGCCATCATGTCGTCTTCCGTAAATGTGACATTGTTTACGAGATATTTCCGACGCATAGCCTAGGACTTACGGACGAGAAGGAGTCGAGGTGTGCATCCGAGCTATTTTATTAATTGCAGCAAACGTCTCCGCCCCGTTGATTCTCGAGAGGTGAAAGAGTTCACATAAGCTTTCTACTAGAGATGCCGCTTCTGATCCACTCGGTCTCTCGGTTCGTAGTAAACTGTTGATCTGAGGGGAATTTGTCCCCGGTATAGAAATCTCCTGAATGCTCATTTCCGACGTCATCTTGATGAGGAGATCAAGTATGCCGTTTACCGCTTCTTTGATTAGCTCCATGTTCTTCGTGTGAATCTCCTGTACCCGTGCTAGTTCGCTTAATGTTGGAAGTCTTCTGACTATGCCATCGGATACACCGTTAGGAGGGGGGGTATCTCCGTTGGAGGATCCATCAGGATTTGAGACTGTCGAAGCGGTCCTAAGACCAACCATCTCAGAATTGATTGAACGGTATTGAAGAGATTGGCTTTACAACCGAGAGATCAACCTCCCACTGTGGTCGCCAATTGTTTATGGGTGAAAACTACTCTTGCAGAATTTGGTAATTTGGGGTGTGGATGAGGAATGAATTTAAACCTTAAACAAATGCCTTTGCGCGGTGAGTGCTTGTAGATTCGAGAGATCAATCTGTGCAAGTCCGGCCTAAACCAAGAAATGGCCGTTCAGGACTTGTTTCGGTCACAAAGTGAAGGAGAAGGGGTTGATCTTAGGGAGGGAAGCGAAGAAGGTGTTGAGATTGTGAAGGTGTTGGATTGCTTATGACTTGTAATGTAAAGGTGAGCAGGCTTGTGATTGATGCAAGCAAGCTCTGGGTGTTTGAATACGTTTTGTATTAACACTTGGTTTTTGTCTCGTCCCGGACTTGTGTTGTTGTTTGAAATAGGGCGGAGAACCTATTTATACAAGTCATTGAGCCTTATTCACGTTTCTCGTGGGAAGTGGAGGAAGTGGAGTGATGGAGTAGTGGAGTTGTGCGTCGGTGCCACACGACCAGTCTTGCCCACTTCTCCTGTTCATCTCTAACCGTCCATGACAACCTGACACGTTCTTGTGATGGCGCGTTGCACGCTGCACGCTGTAAACCGCCAGATCAATACCCCACTATGTATCCCCCGATTTGTGACATGATTGATGTGGAATGTGTGGATCGTGGATCCACGAAAGATAGCATGTAATGTCAATTGAATAACTGCGTTATTCAGAAGTCGATACTTGTGAAGTATCGTGTGTATTTTATGTGTCTTGCATTATGGTGTGGTAAAGTGATGGGTAATGACGCCTCACTAACCAAATAACTCCTGACCAGGGTTGTATAACCAAGCTGGTGAAGTTGGACGGACGGATGAGATGATCTTTGAGACACTCATCTGCGACCGTTAATGAAATTAGGGTTTTGAAGAGGTGCGCATGCAACACTCTTCAGCTTGGTCGAAACCAAGCATGGGATACAATTTTGGCCAGGCCGACCATACATGCGTGTAGACGGCATGACGGTGTATGCGCCTGTACTCCATTCCCTCACGAAAGTATGTTCTGGGTCACTCAATTCATCCGGTGAAATCGAGTGGTCGGGATCAATTTGCGATAGAAAACCAATGCCGCAAGGGCCGCTCATCACGCCCTCTTCAGGCGCGCGTTCCAAGATGAACAATCTTGGTCGGACTTGGTCGGTTGGCCTGGCGTGAAGGTGGTAGGCTGGTGTTTACGCCTATACATGAATATCCCATTAAAACGTGATCCGAGCCATCTAAATCGTCCGGCGAAGTTGAGTGGTCGAGATTAGTTTGTGGTTTGGGAGGCGTGGCCATGCAAGTTTGGACGTGCGTTTTGGGATGGCCAGGCATGATATTCCTTGGCCGATCAAGTGAGGGGATAGACGGGCCCACGGTGGTCATCCGGTATGACCGGACCCGCTAATCTAATTTGTGACCCTCCATTCGTGCCGAGAAGATGGACGCTCGTGATGGCTTGAAACCCTAATTTTGGCTTCCATAGCCATGTGACCATGCTCCCTTTGGCGTATTTAATTTGTTGCAACCAAGCATGGTTGGTCTTGACCGATTGGTCAAGTGTGTAGGCGGCCCACGGTGATCGTGTTGACATGCTCTGGGCCCTTTGAATCTATATCTACACCCTCCATCTATACCTGCGAAGATGGATGGTTGAGACCGCTTTGCAACACATGTAATATGCCGCAAACCCTAATTTAGGGTTTTCCGTCCATAATGCTT
Source organism: Papaver armeniacum (assembly GCA_023531295.1). Classification (NCBI taxonomy): domain Eukaryota; kingdom Viridiplantae; phylum Streptophyta; class Magnoliopsida; order Ranunculales; family Papaveraceae; genus Papaver; species Papaver armeniacum. The sequence goes on from JAJJWW010014156.1 coordinate 2,367, forward strand.
GGTATGAACGGTTTCTTGGCAAGCTAGGCCAATGACCGACCATGCGGGGTCGGCCGTGGGTATTCCATACCGCTTGGGGGTGATGGAATTGATATGGGGTCATCCAATCATGCTTATGGAGTTGGATGATCTGCGATCAGATCATATCCGGACCGATACGGTCAATCAGGATGCTCAATCGGGCTAGTATAACACACCGAGAGGGCTCAATCGGGCTAGTATAACACACCGAGAGTCACCGTGACGGGTATTTCGTACATGGTTTCATTATAGTGCTTGGAGGTTCGTGTTACTCTGTAAGAGTAACACTCAGTCGCCGTGCCACACTGATAATGAGTACTGGAAATACAAGGCTGATATGAAATTCACAGGAAGGGATTATTGCCACATGCTCCAACCTGGAGGAATTTCATGTATTCACAGAATGGGATTGTTGCCACATGCTCCATTCCTGGTGAATTAAGTGAGGGAGTATCCAACACTTATAAATGGCTTTATCTTTTACAAGATGTCAGCGCATGATTTTTTCTGGTTTTTTACAAATTTAACCTTGAATGAAAATCCACCATCAACAATGGATAATTAGAACCTGATGAGAAAAATAGAGTTATCTTTATTTTGGTCTTATCGAACAAGCGATTGTATTTGTAAAATCGGTTTAGCAAAGGAACTAAGGTGCTTAGTCGATTTTTGGTTTGCTAAACTATTAGGGAAAATTGCTTCGGGCAATTGTTTCCTTGATAACATATCAAAACAAAATTATTTTGTAGTTTCGGTTTTGATATTGGTTATCAAAAATGGTGTGTGGAACGCTCGTGCTTAACTATTATAAGTTTCCAAGTATATTTTGAGATTTGTACGATCCTTTCGGTTTGTACTTTTGTTGATGGTGGATTTTTGTTCAAGGCTAAAGTTGTAAAATCCAAATTTAATACGCTGACATCCTGCAGAGGATAAGGCTATTTGATAAGTGATGAATACTTCTTCGCTTTATTAATTCACCTAGAATGGAGCATGTGGCAACAATCCCAAATATTATGTGAATTAAATACACAAAATTCACCTAGAATGGAGCATGTAGCAACAATCCCAAATATTCTGTGAATTTTTAGCATTATTTATAATGCATGATTTGCCTAGTATTTCCTGTGATGTTCTCAGCAGGACTATCATTATTGGTGCGGCATGATGACTGATTGTTACTCTCAGCAGAGTAACATAAATATCCAAGTGTCAATAGTGAGGCATGCACGAAATACCCGTACAAGTTACATCTCTCGGTGTGTTATATTAGCCCGATTGAGCATATTTAATTTCCTAAGGGAAATCTGGATTGTCCATATCAGTCTCAGAAACCATCACGGCCACGCAGGTTGACCGCATGATTTAACCAGCCTAGACGAGCCCTAGCAGGAGCAGGCTATCGCCGTGATGACCACCAACGGGCCTATTTATGCCCTGGCCGGTCGAACATTACGCTTCACTACCCAGCGTGCCAAAATGCCAGCCCCAAAATAGGGTGGCCGCGCTGCTTTGGAAGAAGCTCGAATGAGAAAGACTGCTTAAGACAGTCTCAAAATGATCGTGATCGTCCAACTTCACTAGCCTGATTGGATGGCTCAGATCGCACCATGAAAGATGGAGGAGGCGCTAGCACGCACATTAGCGGGCCCACTTTATCCCTACCTGATCGGTTTTCTCACGACGTGGACATGCAGCCACGATCGCATGCTCAAAACATGGCTGGTATGATGCTTTGCAAGCATCACGAAAATTCCACTAATGTCTTAAATTGATCACGACCATCCAACTTCGCCAGCATGTTTGGATGGCTTAGATTGCGCCTAAGACCATTAGATAAGTGCACACACGTTTACTGTTGGCCCAACGTGGACACCACACAATCGGTTCCTCCAAAAGAGGAGCATAACTTGTCAAACCGTTTGGCCAAAATCGTGTGTTCGTGCTGTTTTCAAAACCCTAATTAGGGTCGCAGTTCGATCACGACCATCCATCTTCGCAAGCTTGGATGGAGGGTATAGATATAGACTTAAAAGGTCCCAAGCATGTCAACATGATCACCGTGGGCCCTCTTTGCGTGGAGGTGGTCGGCCTAGGCAGACTAGGACTCGATGACCTCGAAATGCGCGCCCGAAATTGGCATGCTGAGCGGCTTCCAAATCCTTTACGGCAATGGATTTCTGCCTCAAATCGATCTCGACCACTCACCTTTGCCGGTCAAATTAAGTGGCGTAGATCGCACCTTCATGAGACAAATAGGTATGGGCATATACACCGGCATGTCGTCTACATGCATGCCTGGTCGGCCTCACCAAAACTTGTGACCATACTCGAATTCGGTCAAGCATGGGAGTGATGCTCGCGCACTTCTTAAAACCCTAAAAATCCATCAACGGTCGCAGATGAGGGTCTTAAACCATCTCGTCCGTCCAATTTCGCTAGCTTGGTCGGACATCCTAGGTTGAAAGCTAGACGACTAGTGAGGCATCCTGATGATTACCATCCGCCACTCTTCCACAGGGAGTGATCGGCTAGGAGATAGCTCGCCCATGCAGCCTCCAAACGATCACTCGAAGATGTTTGGACGTGATGCTATTTTAAGACGCTTGGTCCGCAACTTATTCGGTCATGCTTTAAAATATCGATGCTTCATACATGCTGATTGTTTGCGATGCATTACATGCATTGAGCATACAAGATATTTCATAAATATCAAATCCTTAGTTATTTTAGCATCACATGCTACTTTCTACAGTGGGTCCCACGATCCACTCATTCGAGACATCAAACATGTCACAAACTGGGGGATACTTACTGGGGTATTGGTCTGGCGGTTTACAGCGTGCAGCGTGCAACACGCCATCACAAGAACGTGTCAGGAGACATGGACGGTTAGCGATGATGAGGGAAGTGGGCTAAGACGTGATCTTGCAATCACCCACACGACCCCACTACTCCATCACTCAAACTTCCTACGAGATGGGGGTTTGCGCTCAATGACTTGTATAAATAGGTCCTTTGCCTATTTCCAAACAACACAGACAAGCACAGAAAAACCAGTGTTGTCACAGTATCCAGAAAACACAAGAACTGATAGCTTACATTGTGCTAACCAGTTTAATATTCTGATATAAGTCATAAACATCCAACACCTTCACAATCTCAACACCTTCTTCGCTTCCCTCCCTAAGATCAACCCCATCTCCCTCACTTTGTGACCGAAGCAAGTCTGGAACGGCCATTTCTTGGTTTAGGACATAATTGTATAGATTGATCTCTCGAATCAAAAGCACTCCCGTGCAGTGCATTTGTTTAGGGTTTAGATTCATTTCTCATCCACACACACCCAAAATTACCAAAACCAGCATAAATAGTTTTTACCCATAAACAACTTTATTTGCTCGTTCCTTTGTCATTTTGTGACAAAAAGGGGGAGAAATATATGAAGTAAACTAGTGATACTGATATTGATTTATATTGATTGGTATCACTAAGGAAAAGGACATTAATGCTTAAACTTTTATCTAACGAAAGAGTAAGCATGGACTAAGGGAGGGTAGCATATCATATGATACTTGTAGTTATATGGACTACAAAGGAATAACAAAGACGTGCGGATTGATAAAATCTACCTATCTTACCTTTAGGGGAATATTAGGTTTGTTATTATAATGTCAACATCGGCATTTATGGATTGAATGTATACATGTTATTGTGTTGTTGAATTTGGGAATCAAGCGTATGTGTAATAAAATTCTTGTAATTTGTTTATCCATATGATGTAAGAGTTTTGTCACTAAAATTGACAAATGGGGAGATTGTTAGAGCATAGATCGGTTGAAACCACCAAGCGTTGGTATGTCAAGTTTGGTTGTCATATTTTAGTGAACCAAAAATTCATTTAAAGAGTCGCTTGATTATGTACTAGAGTCAACTTCGTATAGGTTAGCATGAAAGTATTAGGATATGAGACATTACAAGTATTGCGAAGATTTGAAGAAGTGAAGAAGTAAGGAGCTACAATGACAACATCATCCTTCCACTTGAGGTTAGTGATATTTGACTTGAACAGTTTCATTCCCTAACGTATCTTTCAAGTCGCGCATATTGAAAACATAACTGCGAAGCATGAATGATTACACTCTAGTTAGACGTAGTATTAAGGAATACAATAAGAAGTATAACGCTTATCTTTTGAACTTCGTATGTAAGACATCGACATAATCGTTTGAATGCTATTGTGATTATGTATGGGTACGAGGTGGAGATTTCATCCTAGGAAACAATATTTTACATTAGTTTAAAGGAAGTAAATTTATGAACTTGTTTCGTGAATCGAAAGGGAAATCGCTAGGCTTATTGGTATTGTTATTCATTGTATATCTTTTGAACTACCAATATGTGTGATTAGTATAATCGCTCATGACTTGTTTATGTTCTTGGTAAAACTATTCACAAGGCCCGACTTTTGGAGTGGTATGACTTTTATTAGTGAAACCGATCTTAAGTAATCACCTGAGATGGTGTGATCGATTTAGTGTTATTGGTATGACCAACTCTAGGCAAAGGGGAACCGATCCAATGAAGAGGTGCAACCGATCACAAGAGGGAACCAATCCTTGTAAGAGGTGCAACACGTTTTTAGTAGATGGGGGAACCGATCCTATGAACATGTGCAACAAGTTTTTAGTGAAAGGGGAACCGATCCTATGGACATGTGCAGCAAATACAAGTAGTTACCATAAGTATGTGGGGAACCGATCCTAGTACCTAGTCAACCGAATTTTTGGAAAGCTAGTGTGACTATGCACATTACTCACATGGAGGTAGAACCGAAACTTGTTTTGGTAGAACCGTGAAACCCATGATTTGTGAAAAGTGTTCTTGATCAATCACATAGTTCTTGAAAGTCAGATGAACCAATTCTAAACTCGTTTGGAAGTGTGGCAAATCGGTTTCAAGATTGTAAGTATGAAAGAGGACTTACAAAGTAAAGATGTCGACATACTTTGAATATGTGTAGTAACGCTTATCTTTTATTGTTCAAAGATATTCCTTAATAGCTAAAGGAAAATCCCTGATTGAAAAAGTAAGTTGAGAATCTTTTAATTAAGATTTTTAATTTTATTTTTGGAAAATGAAAATTGGTAATGTACATTTACTAATTGAAGATTTTCTAAGAGATTTTCGGTCAATGTTTGGACAAATCATTTCCAGGAATTATGGAAACCGAATCTGGAATATATTGCATATCTTGAGAATATTTTCGGTTTTGGAAATTCCTTGGAGTCCAAACTTCCTTGGTCTATAAATACCAAAGTTTGCATTTCTAGCAAACTAATCCTTAGAGCCAGCAAAACTACCTAGTTGTGTTGTTACTGGTGGAGCCGCCTATTCGGAGAGGGAAGTAACCTAATTAGGCGAAATCTCTTACGACCACTCAGTTCAAAGACTTCTTTGGGATTGAGAAGATCTATTTGTACCGTTGGTGGGAAACTAGATAATTGCGGTTTATTATTAGTTTTTGATTGATTTGATTGACTAACGGTTGTTGAACTTTGATTGCACCTAGTTTGTTTATGCTTGAGAATCTTCTCTTATGATATAAGATTCAAATACTTGTTTCGGTTAAAGACGATCCAAGTATAATCAGTTTATCCTTGTGGTAGATTGGATTGATTAGTTGAGTAGATTGGCATCAATAAGTTTCTTTGTGATTCAAGGTATTGATTGTAAAATCCAGACGATTACTTCGTTAATTGTTAGTAGATAGATCTAAGGACCTGACAAAGGAGTTTATTGAGATAAACGGAAGAGACTTTTGTCGAACTCACATCACCTGGTTGAAAAGAGTTGCTACCAAATCAATTTGTTGTTCACAAAAATGTAAAAGGGCCTAAGATGACTCTCAAACTAGATCGAAGTTTCGACGGGGATCTTTAGACTGTTTTTTAGATCTAAATACGTCTTGTGATAATCCATTGTTGGCTCAACAAGGAGATTAGCTTCACTCCGTTACGGTAGAAGTTGTAGCTATGCGAGGCGAAACCAAGTGCATGATTGATCACAAGAGATTCAAGTTGATTGTGTGCAGGTGTTTATTGAAGATCTAAGAAGATTTGAAGACAAATAAGACTTTGAATATTTCTGATTTGGGTTCATAATCTTTGGTGTGCACAATACTTGTTTCGGTTAAAGACGATCCAAGTATAATCAGTTTATCCTTGTGGTAGATTGGATTGATTAGTTGAGTAGATTGGCATCAATAAGTTTCTTTGTGATTCAAGGTATTGATTGTAAAATCCAGACGATTACTTCGTTAATTGTTAGTAGATAGATCTAAGGACCTGACAAAGGAGTTTATTGAGATAAACGGAAGAGACTTTTGTCGAACTCACATCACCTGGTTGAAAAGAGTTGCTACCAAACAGATTTGTTGTTCCTTTACTGTTTGGAATATGAACCAAAGGAATTGTTCCAAGTACGTGACTTATTTATAAGTTGGAGGCGTGGGAATACAGACGGAACTAGGTGAACTATAGGTTTAGTTGCTTGGTCTCAACTATATGTAGTTGGTTTGATTTTGTATAGCGGCTTAATCCTGAGAGTATTCAATTCTGGACAAGGTCCCGGGTTTTTTCTGCATTTGCGGTTTCCTCGTTAACAAAATATTGTTGTGTCTTTTACTTTTCCATTTCCGCAATTATAATTATTTTTATTATAATTAGAAGTAAAATACACAAACGTTAATTCCTATTTAATTGATAGTAATCCTATTGTGTTTGGTTAAGTACGAACCTCTTATCAAGTAAACATACTTCTTTGTTGTATTGTCTCGATCTCGTATCCATAGACGATCACACGAAGTGTGAACCGATTAGTTGTATTGTCTCGACTCAGTCCATAGACAATCACTTTCGTAGAAAGGACTTATAGGTGGAAAAGTTTTAGATTGAGGTATATTTGGGTACCTTCGTCTTTTCAAAATATTTAAACCAATCTGTCTCCCACAGATAAGCCTATATGTGTGATTTCCTTTTTGATAGAAGATCAAGGTGAGACTGGAAATCCATAGAAGTAGACAAAGTATAGCTAACCTCAAATCCATACTTATGCTTCACGAAGAGTAGCCTAGATTATTATTCACCTCACAAGTATTAAACTCGTGGAATGAACAAAGTCTGATACAAAGAGAACTTTGCGATTTCTATCTATCTTATTCTAGTGAGTAGCTCAACAATCGAACAAGATCAGGATACTCGAGATATCAAGATAAAAGATAGTTGGACTTAGCTTCTCGAATCCCTATGAAGTCTTTTAGTCGCTAAACCCTAGAAGGCTTTTAGGAAGAGGACGACTCTAGATTACAACTACGACATACAAGAAGTAGTGTCGGGATTCAAAGATCCCAGTTGTTTGAGGTTCCCTTTTTATAGAATTTCAAATCATAAGTTGCTTTAGGTTTAAGCTAAGATAGCTTTGGAACCAAGCAAACAATATTCACAGTTAGATGAATCTTTGAAATGTGATTTACATATGAAGATATACACTCTGATTAGGATGAACCGTAACTGAACAATGTATAAATACAATGTTCATGAATGGTTAGACGAAACTAGCCAACTGAACTATAAGCTTGATCATTTTCATATACACTTGAGACTTTAAGTTTGAGTCACAACCATAGGTTATAATGTGATCAATCATGTCTATATATTATTCTTAGAGATCTATTCAAATGATAATTATCTTACAAAAATAAGTTCATGTGCATCTGAAAATATTCGACAAGGCAAGTACGTGTACCAGATACGTGTACTCAGCCTTGTTCGTGACTATATTTGTTAGGCTGAGTGTAGTGGAGGAAAAGAAGGAAATGAATGCAACATCTGGGCGTGGCTAAAGCCTTTAATCAAACTCCTTCCCTTTCTCTCTGCTCGAAAGCAGGGAAGGTTAGCGGGGATTTCAAACTGAGCGAGGGATGAGACATCGCCAGAAAAAACGAAAAAACGAGGACAACACCTCGCTTTTGTAAAATTCAGCGAAGATGCTGGCTTCACTTTGAGGCGGCGTCTATGAAATCGCTCATATATTTTAGCAAGTACCCGCTCCTCGCCAGTTTTGAAATATTTGTTTGACCTTTTCAGTCTTACACCCCTGTTACACCATACTACACAATTTACACTCTTTCTATCTAATTCGTGCTTTCATCATAATCGTTGAAAGTGTAGTCTAGAATTAATGGTTCATTACCCGGATCAATGTGACCGAGCTTAACCCTAATGTACAGGTGTTTTTATTAATTTTAGAGAGCGACAATAGTGGTAGATGTATCAATCGATAATAAAATTATAAGCGTAGCTCACTCTGTAACATATTAATCTTCTTTGTTAGTAGCAAACACATTTTTTGGACACAACGTTGGACGTGGAGTGTTATGTTTAGTGGACTCAAAAAAGATTTTACTTATTTCATTTTTGAAACTAAAATACAAGATAGTACATTGAGCCAATACAACTCTTATTAGGTCACTGTCGTAGGCACCTCGGATGCACTTAGCACGTACAACAAGCCTTTAAACCTCCAGGTGTCCCTGCCGGCCGAGTGATGTCTCGGGATTGTTGACAAGAGGTTTACCAACAAAACCTGTGATCCCTTGCAGTGGAATTAATCATCTTCATCGCTAGCTTCAGGTAGTTCACGACATATTTCATCCGGATTGTACTCGGATATCCTTTCTTTGAGCAGTAAATAACACTCATAGGGTTCGAATTCTTTGTTGTTGGCCTCCGAGTATCTATGTTTCTCCTCGTTTTCCTTCAATAAACAAACAAAAAATTATTGGTGTTTCATTTAAATGGTTTCTTAACAAAATTTGATGTAAAATTTGAACCACTTACACATTCGACGATAGTTCAGTCGCTAGTTAAGTTTCGGTAATAAGGTACTACGAATTGGAGGTATCGTTTCACCGCTCTCTTAATTGAGGTGACCCGGTTTTGTAAGACACGCCAAGTTCTCTGATTTGGATTTTCGTTTCTAACCGTCAGATGTTGAACTACCAAATACCATAAGTTTACTCCGGAAACAATATTTTGTGTAACATTTTCGGCCACAAAGATATTCATCCATGATTGTATTATAGATGTATCTTCCTCGTTTGTGAATTTGATTGCCATAACCAACCCAAAAATAAAACAAGCAAGTGTTGAAAGGATAAATAAAGGTGGTTTGTAATCTGTGTTGTTTATTTGTTGGTAGAGAATAATGGTATTTATAGTGAACTTCTTGGTCTGGATCCATTGAAATATTAAATTACATCAAATAGATTTATTCATTTTTGTCATTTGTACATCATCTCACTAGATGTTTTTCTATCCTCCCATGTGGTTGGTTTAATTTGGTATCAATACAACTTTAATTTGTTGGGTCATATCAATTTCTGACACAAAAAAGTTAAAAAATTACATTTTACAATATAACACAACCAATATAATATATTCTCATTGAGGGTTTTTTCGAGAATAGCAGAGGGACGATTTTAAACAGTAGGGGTCGTTTTTCAAATTATCAATGACTGTGATTCTCGGTAAATAAAATAAACGTATTGATCCTGAAAACAACAAAGTCCCACTATATTTTACTTAACGGTCGATTACACAGATGAATTCACTCTACATTGTATGCCGGGACTACGTCCTTTAAGAGCTCGTACAATTGATCATACTTAAATGGCCTCTTCGATTTTGCGCGAAATTCGATGCGAGCTCTTGTTTTCTGTAGGAAACAAATATAAAAAAAAAATGAATAAGTATCGACATTATACTTACTCTACATTGATTAGACCAAGTAATTATTAAGGTGAGAATTATACTTACGTGAGCGTCAGAGGACAATGCAAGATGACCTATGTTAACGTGAAGCAAAAATGTAACAAAAGTATCAATTTCGGACGTGATCAAAGCAAATCTTTTTTTTTACAAACGTCTTTGTTCTGCCGTTTTCGTTTGCGGTAATATCTTCAAAGGATGAAAAACATGGCGCCAAAAATAGATTGTTCATTTTCACATTCTCCCGGTGGACCTTGATTTGTAACTAAAATCCATGCCTGCACAACCCCCAAATCTTCTTCACTACTAAAGTGTATGATTAATTTTATACAAAATATAAATTTGTTTGCGTTTCTAGTTACCGAAGAGGACTCAATGAATTTGTTGGCTTAAATAGGAAGAGTGAGCGAAAAAAAAATTAACTCTGACATAAAGTAAGTGATCAACCTCATCAAAAATGTACTGAGTGGTATTCTAGTGCCGAATAGAAATCCGTGACTAAAAATGTTCTCTTCTCGAGACTGAGGGTTTTCGAGAAATAGTAAGGGTTACTAGTTAATAGTTAATGACTTTTGAATAAAGAATGGGTTATTTGAATAAGGGTCGTTTGTAAATAGTCGTGGGTGTTTTTGAAAAGTTATGGAATTTCCAAATTAATAATTATCGTTTTTTTACAGTATAGGGTGTTTATAGTAAACTTGTTGGTCTTGATCCATTGAATTTATAAATGACATCGAATAACTTTTTACGAAATATCAATAATATTATCTTGTAACCCCATGTGTTTGGTTTTACCACACAACTAACTTTTTTGTCAAACTTTTGATATTTTGGGAAGATGAGAATTTGTGTCAATGCTATTTCAATTCTTTGAGAAGTGTCTCTATTATTTTTTCGACATTTATTTACACCCTGAATTGTCATAATTTTCCATGCTTTATTTGAGTAATCAAATCATCTAGGAAGTTTTCTTTTGTCTGCGACACTTATTTCTGACAATATATATATATATATATACATTGTTATTTTTCACAACCAATGGTCGTTATAATATCTCTTCTTACACGGGATTGGTCTTTCCTTTTCATCCAATAGGTGTTGAAAACAGTAAAGGGTGTTTATGAACATGAGAAGTTATTCGAAAGTAGGAAGGGTTGTACGTAAAACGTAACTATGGTATGTAAAGGGTATTTGGAACCTATAAATGGATGGGTTACCCAAAGGTATTTTACACATCAAATCTAGTGGTTTACTTTAGCCAGAAGGATCATAAGCGACAATGATTGAATTTGATTCCGCAGAAGATCTTGCAATAATGAAAATATGGGTGTCACAATTTAACAGTGAAGACTATAAACGAGGCAACATAAGTGAAGACTATTTTTGGCACCGGATATTTCACTATTACAAGGATGAGTATGGAACAGAAAGGGGAAGAATATTAAAACACATAAAGGATAGGTGCAGATTAATCAAATCTGAACTTTCTAGCCTTCGTTTCCAACAGAAACGCGCATTCAATAACCACCCTAATCCCAAAGAGATGACCCAATCGACAATGGTAAATTTTTTAACCATTTCTTTATAGTGATTTCAACTTAATAAAAATGGATTAATAGTTTATATTTCAATGTTGCAGGAGTTACTGGCAAAAGAAGAGTACCGGCGAGATAATGGGGTAGAATTTCCTCACAATGAAGTTTTTGAATTTATGAAAACCGAGTATCGGGTGGACCTTCTAACAGAACTCAAAAGTAATCTTAATGGAGTTCCTGGTGAATGGGAAGGTACTTATCAGGTTTTACAGAATATTTTGTGGGTAAATCTGTTCTCAACCATCACGAGACAACACTCGTCTGTTTGATATACCTTACGGTTTAAAGACTTGTTTCACGTGCTAAGTGTAACCGTGATTCCTACGAAAGTGAGTTAGGTTTTGAATTATGATTTCTAATGTACTAAGATGTTATAATAAAATTCGTCATTATAAAAGGTGTTCATTACGTCATTGCAAGAAGGAAAAAAACATAATACATCATAATCATTAAATTTGCTCCCTATTTGGAACAAACACATACGACCACACTTAACATCATAAACATTTATCGACCAAACTAAAACACGCAATAAAACATAGAACCACATGTTACATCACCAACTTCATCCTAGTTGAACTGTAGCATAACGAAACCTATTCGGTCAATTCCACCGAGTTACATACTGAACATTCCCAGAAATGTCTGCCAAATGTGCTGTTTTCTTTTGAGCGGCGGAGTTTCATATAAAAATTGCAGTCAGAGGTTGAGCAAGGAGCAATTTTTTGGTTCTCAATCTTAAATTTCCCCTTTTTATTCAAATTCTTGCAAAGTTCATTGATCTCTTCATCTTCCTTGGCTTTCATTGCATCCGGCAGCAACTGCGATTCTTCAGAACATTTTTCATACATACACCTCAAATAACGTATCTTATCCCTCGGCGACTCCTTTACCATCTTAATGCCAGTACAATCTTTTTGTGGACACTTTGAGTAGATCCATGGGCATTCAAGAAAGGTATGGTTATCCTTGTAACATAATGGACAAATCTCTCTGGATTCCACACAAACTATTTGTTTTCCCTTGCGATTATAACACATTGTTGAGGATATTTTTTCTACTAAGGGGTTATTTCAAATAGAGGTAAGATATTATGTGGATATTTTCGGAACAACATTACCGACGTTTTTATAATGCGAGTGAAATGCGAAAGGGTCGTTTGTGAATATCGATGAGCTTCTATAAAAAGTTTTGGACGTTGGTGAAAAGAAAGGGTCATTTGTAAACAGTGATAATACTCTTTCCAATATTGTTTGGTCATCTACTGTTACCCTATTTATTGATTATTACCTATAGATAGACTCTATCAGACCCATTATAGACACCCTACTCTATCAAATTGACTTCGACGATTTTCCTTCCTAAATAATAAAATTGCGGGATACATGCACTGATTATTGTTGATAGTCTCGTCCATTCTCAAAAGTGGTTACAATTGCGGAAATAAAAGTATTACCAATACTCTATAATATTCCACATCCCACCCATTTCACTACGATCGCTAGAGGTCCATTTGTCAAGGCAATCATACAAATTTCCTAATGCGGCACTACCCCAATCATATTCGCCCAGGTCATGCAAATTCACCAACAATTCTAACCATCCCTTTTGTACTCTTGTCGTGGTGTTGCCTAACAGAAATCTACCAATACACCACAATAAGAAAATTCTAGTTAATTCTTCCCATAAGACACTGTTATCTTTGCGTTCCCTACTATTAATGTAGTTTACAAGAAAACTGATTGGAATGACACTAACAGAAGAATCCCATAAACCAACTCTATCAGCCCTAATACCTTGTCTCCTCGCTTCCTCATAAGCGGCTGCTCTTGCATCACGGTTTTCTTTCACACAAGAAAGATACGTGCTATCATATCCTATATAATTTGTTTTCCTCAAACCAGCATGTATTCTTGGAAACCTTTGTCCAACACCTATTGGAATACCCGTTAGCCTTACAAAATCTAAAGGTGTGATTCCTAACTCGAACTCCGGAAAACGAAATGATTTAGTTTTATTCCACCATCTCTCCATAAGTGCTTCAGTTAATTTACAACCCGCACAACATAAATCAAATTGAAACACCAAAGAAAAACCACACCTTTGTAACACATCCAAGGCTTGAGGATTATCTTTCACCACTATGTCATAATATTTCTTCATTTGAGACCAACTTGTTTTAAATTGCAAACACCTATTTTTTGATAAATTATCCTTACTTTTATGATTTTTTCATCACCCTTCCTAGACAAAATCTCACTTGACGCCATGGCAATTTACTACAATAAAAACAAGCACAACATATATTACTCCCATTCTCCATTTATGATTATAAAGTTTTCATCTAAATTGAAAAATTAATAAATTAACCAAGCATTACATTGAAAATCATTAATAATTCTTTCACTACAAATATCAGTAACAATCACTACAAAGGACAATTCAATTTACCAAGAACAATTCAAAAATTCACCAAGAACAATTCAAAATTTCTAAAAATCAAAAAATAAAATAATAAATCACAAATACGTGTTTTCAAATTCCCAAATAGGTGTTTGCAAGCAATGAATCAGTAACAATCAATTTCAAAATACCAGAAACATGCAATTCAATAAAATCCCATATAGGTGCTTGCAATTCAAAATTACTCTCATGCTCCATAGAACCCTAAAACAAAAGATACCAAGAACAATTCAAAATAAAATTAAATAAAACACACATCCATCAACATATTATCAACATAATCAGTAACAATCACTACAAATACTACAATCAATAACAATCAAGATAATTAGTTCAACTACATACCTCAATGAGTTCTAGGTCTTGAAAATCAAATTAACTTAAACCATATGTTCACCATCCCATATTTGTTAAAACCCTCCAACGAATTCGCTTAAGATTTAACCAATCACCCACAATCAACCACCAAAAATGATGAAGATAAAAACCTAGATGAAGAAGAGATTTTGAGAAGAATAACTAATGAGGTCGAATGAGGAGGAGAAAACGATGCTGTTGTCTGTAATAAAAATGGAGCGAGGTCTGGCTCGTCGCTTCAACGATTGTTGACCAGTCAAGCGAGGACTGAGGTCTCGCTTTTAAAGCGACGTCTAAGACCTCGCTCAAGCTATGCCTGTGTCCTCGCCTATATTGAAATTCCCTCCCCCACCGCTGCACTCGGGCCTCTCTTCAGCGTGACGTGTCAACACTGCTCAACCCATACCTTCCCTCCTCCACTACACTCAGCCTTATGGTACATGTATAGACGCATTTATGTATCTATTTTGATCTCAATTATGTGTATTGTTAGTGCCCATTTTTGTACTTATTTTGGTATTTTGTGTCTTTGTAAGTATTTTTGGAGAAATAAGCTTTTGCAGAGAAATTGGCTCGAAAAGTGGTATTTTGATGCATGTCGTAACCACAACAAATTAATCAAGATATTTCCCACTAATTAAATAATAATATAGCGGTAGTAAGGATCGTTCCCACAGAGAGCTGTGTAATTGATATGTTATTTAGATAGCAAAACAAAGTGAAATGGGGGTTGGTTTAAAGTAAAATAGAAATAATAACAAATAAAAGAAAGATAGGATCAAGGAATCCTTCGCCGTTACCAAGCGATAACTTGATTAATATACTTATCTATCTTCGTTAGAACCATTCATCACCAACCGTAGGAAAGCAGCTAGCTCAGTGATATCCTCAAAACTCCTCGCACCACGGATACGGAAGCTCTCCAATATCAGATTCTATCCAACCGAACCACCAAGTAGTAGCTCACTCAAGGTGTAATCCGATCGAACGCTTAGGCTTTGTGAATTAGGTTGATCCCAGTAGTTAAACTCTTAGCTCAAGGTCCACTTGCTGGTGTTGTATTCACCCGCAATTGCTCCACAGAATCCCTCTGCAAGGTCTTACGATTTCTACTTGTGTACGAATTATTCGACGATTACTTATCTCCTAACCCAATACTAGAAATAGAACAATTAGTAAATCAATCTAGCGTGCACTCCAAATCAATCCAATAATTACTCATAAAGATCAAATAGTGAAAACAAATGATGATGTGATTAAAACTCCGAACAAACTTGTATAATAATAAGCTTCACGCTAGAACATTGAATTCATCCTTAATCAATAAAGTTTAGCCTCCCATGTTTACATCGTTTCTCGGTTTCCCCCAAAAGGGGTAAACCCTAAAATATTTTATGAAGAACAAAAGTGTATTATGAGATGTTGAGATATTCTATATTAGGTTAAGAAGTCTCTTAAATAGTCTCCAAGTTGTAGCTGCGCCCGTGCTCGAATCCGTGCGAAGTAGGTTGCCAAATTCGGCCGAATTTCCAAAAGCAATTCATGACCAAAATCTGCTCAAAGAGTGTCACGGCAAGTCTGGCCGTGAATGGAATGGCTTCATAGCCAAGTGATCCGCGCCTAATGCTGAATAGTCCAGCCCATTAGTATCAATGGCTTGTCAGTTCCCGCGACCAGATATCCGTCCGTAAAATATCTTTTCCCCTGGATTTCAACTCCGACAGTACCTCCTCCTCGGACATCTCTCCCTCCGTGAGAATAATTTTTCCCTGAGTTTTCATACATTCGACCATCTCATCTGTCCATCGATAATCCTAACAGTAGCCAAGCTCTGCCTCTCCTTCCATCTCTCAGTGACAACAACCACTTCTCACTGCTTTCTCCCTCGGTCTTCTAAATACAACTCCATCTCGTCAGCCAAGCATTCACGTCTTCGTCATCACTTCTAGCACAAACCCGAGTTGTTCATTATCACAACACACGCCATCAACCAATCGATCATTGCTATTAATAGCAGCAAACTCTATATCGAGCTCTTCTTCATTCTACTATCATTCTCTGTAACACGAGCCCCAGCAAACCATCGACAGTAGAAAAACGCACTCCACATCTCTCTGCATCACAGACTCCATTGCTGCCAAACCTTTTGCAGCTCTCAGCACCACAGCGTCACTTCCGACCGGTTGATTATCAGCTTCTACATCATTGCCAGCAACATCGATCCATCGCAACTGCAGCACCATACAACCACAGTTCAACTCCAGCTGACTTCCTCGACAATCCTCATTGCCATCTCTCGAGTTACAGTCATCGACAATCAATAGCACCATCATTTGCCAACACCGGAAGTGACAGCAACCATTAATGACAGCAACCATTTTCTTCCGTACTTCCCTGTATTCTCCATCTTGTTGCTTCGCCAAGCATCAATCCCACGAGTTCGGTCTCCCTCGCCTACCATCAACTCGATCGAAATGATAACATCCATCTGTCTTTATCGGCATGAAAAGCTTTGTCTACCATCCATCCGTCTCCCTGAATCATCACCATTACGAGATTCTACTCTTCACTGCCATTACTCGAGCTCAACTGACAATATCTCGTCACCATTAGCACTGCCCGACTCCATCGATAGAACAATGGCATCTCTGCCATCATTATTCAGCTCCAACTCCATATGCTTTGCTATCTCTTCTTCGAGTACCAGTGCCTTCGATCTGGTAATGTAAGAAGCGAGAGTCCACTGCCAAGCTCGACTCTCATCAGCAGCATCTCCTTATCATTCTTTTCTTTTTTCGTCAGTGATCACTATCCATTTTCAGCCAACAGTCTCGCTCTCCGGAAGTATTACGAACTCCATTGATACTCGTCGTCACTGCCATCATTCGCAGCAGCCCAACATTCTTGATTTCGTTCAAAACCCATGTTCTCTAGACGTCTCTTCAAACAATCCCATGATCTTGTACCGATCGAACTCTCTTGTTTGATCACCAATAGTCGATGCTAACGCTTTATACCTTGTCTATCATGGAGGCGCTGATGAACAGACGAAATAATAATTCAATACAACTGTCAGTCTTTCAAAACTGACAGTTCATCAATGTTTCATGGCTGCCTTGAGTAGTTCAGGCGGGTGCCTTCATGAATTATGTGCTTCGATATCTTTCGCAACTTTGGCTTGCTTCAAGTGTTGTAAAATCTACATACAACGTCGGAATGACTCTGTTCTTTCGCCATTAGCTTCGTCTTTCCGTCCTCTTCGAGATGATATAAAGGACTCATAGATTTGAACGATTTCCACTTGGTCTTAGGCCCTTCTCCGCTTGCGGCTAACTTCTTTTATTGCACAAATATGTGCCAATTCACTTCTTTTGGATGATTCACCTAGCAAAACATAAACAAGAGAAAACAAGAGTAATATACAATAATTCGCAAGAATGTATAGCAATTACTAGCATGGATTCAACACTAAATATATGCAAAATATGCACTTAACATATTTGGACCCCCGGAGGAATTACTAAAGGCACCTAGGAAATTGCTATTTCCACCCAGTTACTAAGGGCACTCCTGGTTTGGATAAGGGGCACTCCATCTTCATTTGAAGTTGGATTTTTGGGGGGAAGTTATATTTACACAGCGAACTCTCTGGATTGAATTAGGAGGAATTTCTTATTTCTTGGATATGGGCTTGTATCAACCTGTTTGGTCAAAACAGGGTCGATAATGATCTTAATAGCGTAAAAGAAGGAAGTTACCATTCCTTTCTCGAGAAAACAGGGACGGAAAATTACTCGGAGTTTTTGTGCTACATACGTGAGTTAGGGCGAGTTTCTATCAGATACTTTCTTGTACATGGATTAGTATGGGCCTGTGACGTTGAAACGGACATGATAACCAGTTCATAATCGTGGAAGAGTTGAGTTTTGATAAAACAGGGGAACAAAAGTTTCTCGGGACTTCTTGAGTTTTAACTTGGAAGTTACATGAGACATGGGAAGTTTTACTCTATCTGGTGTTTGACTCATCTAGTTGGAAAGATTTGACAACTGAATTACGCGGAAAGGAGAGAAGAAAAAGGAAAGAGCCGTAACTTTCTGTCGAAGAAAAATAAAGATATTTGGAAGATATTCTTGCCATATTTTGGGACATGTGAAGTATATAAGAGGTGTTGGAAGGTTCAAAGAGGGTTATCAAGAGTTTGGGGGTCGACTGGAACCTAACAGAGCCGAAGAAAATGAGTGCAAAGAATCATCTCTGCTGCTGTTGAAGAAATGAAGACGAAGCACATTAGGCAGCTAAAATCAGTCGCGGAGTGTGATGTAGAAACTGTCTCATCCAGCAATAGTTGCTGGAGCTTAATTTTCTGCAACTACTCTTTGTAACAGTGACTGGAGCTTAATTTTCTGCAACTACTCTTTGTAACAGTGACGTCTGTAACATCGATACAGCGTTACAAATTCCTGTGTTATATTGTTTCTCCAATAAAAACACCTTTGATCTATGAAAAAATATGTTAATCGTGTTATGGGCATGAGGAGTTAAACCCCAACACTGGGACGACGGAGGAATCCATGTTTCACAATTTTTTGGTAATTATATTTGATTCTTTATGACTTGTTTTCATTGATTTATGATTTTCATTGATTATTTGTGTTTTTTTTTTATAGTATATGCTTAGTCTACGAACTCTTGATACACCATGCTTATGATTTACATCTAATACTTTATAAAATCTACCTTGGCAAAGAATAAGAGTCTACAAAAGAGTTAAAATTGTGATTCATTTGAACCAATTAATGGTGGAATCCTGAGTCTTAGTTTCTTTCAATATTGTTACCATCTTAATTGTTTGCTATCTGAATTGGAATTTAAGTCTGAAATCGAATCTCAACAAGTCCGAGTGAACAACAAACTTTTTACCACTATAATTTTTGGCGCTGCTGCAGGGTATTTGATAGATACATAAATGCGTCTATCAAATACCCCTAAACTTCTTGTTTGCTAGTCCCGAGAAAATCTAATCTACAAAATAAAATCCTAACTCACTGTCATAGGCATCGCTATTGCACTTAACGTGTGCAACAAGCCTTTGAACCTCTAGATGGCCCTAGTGGCCGAGTTATAGTCTCGGGAGGGTTTACCAGGTGTACCCACAAAACCTTTATTCCATACCCTATCTATCTACACAGAACCTTGAAAGGCACTAAAGAATCTCCTTGGTTGGCATACTCTCACTGACTACAGGAGGAAGTACCATGATGCGAAATTCCAATTGTTGTACACGAGTTTGCACTCACATACTAAAATTCATATATAACTGGTAGAGCTTTAATCAGATAGTCGCACTATGGACATCAATATTCGGAATCAACAAATCACATGAATAGATTAAGAATATGGATATAGAGAAAAACGTAGATTGTTTTAGATGTTGACTAAGGTGAACGGTGTTTATCATATTTGTCTGAAGGCCAATGCCAAGATGAACCTATCCTAATGGAATGAGATACTGGTCTGGACTAATATCAGCGCAACTGGCATATACAAGGGAACCTGAAAACGCGAGGGTACTACACCACACCCAACTTTTTCGCTCGGTAATCTGTATGGACTAAACCGTAATAATATTCCGAGAGTAAAAACTCAATCAAAGAATAATACTAAAGAGTTTATATTTTTCTCTTTTAAAAATCACAAACTTAAACAGATATAGAAATTGAATCTGTAAGTCTAATTATATGAAGAGAAGCTTGGAAAGTACCAAAGACCAATATCCAAGATCAATCAAAGTCTTATCCAACAAACAAGGTCGGATTTATCAACGATGATTGATTAACGCACAACCTTGATATTTCAATCAAAAAGATAAACAATATAATGCGGAAAATAAATAACACGGACACCAGAAATTTTATTAACGAGGAAACCGCAAATGCAGAAAAACCCCGGGACCTAGTCCAAAATAAACACACACTGATTATAAGTTGTTACACCAATTTCCTACTATCTATTCGGACTAGATGTAATACCTACTTCAGCTGTATTCAAGCACTTGTAAAACTCCTAGTAGAACATTGATTCTCTTTAGGAATTCTTCTCGTAAATCTTCTAGCATAACACAAATTCTCTTTAGAAGTTATTCTCGAAAATCTTCTGGCAGAACACATTTCTCTTCAGAAGCACTCTCAAAAATCTTCTAGAAGGATGTTAGTTCTCTTTAGAAGAAGCAACAACACCGTTGATACTTTTTTGATTTTTTGCTTTTACCAAACACCACTTTGATTTCCCTTTATATGTAAATCAAGGTTTTGGAAATCTTGTGTTTGTTTCGAACAAATACCAGATAAAAGTAGAGATACCGAAATAAACTTGTAGATTAGGGTTTTAACTTACAATCAGTATGCATACACACAAGGAGTCCGTGAACCTGATTTTCGTAAGTGAACTTGGGCGATTTCAAAGATCAATTTCCAAGTTAAGAAAACCCTAATAATTCTACAACAAGAACAACTATAATAAATCTAGAGATATCTTGTTTAAAACTTCTTAAAGATTTCTACGAGATACCTTAATCGAAGTTTTCTTTATAGTTCCGATTTCGACTAACAAGTATTGGTATACGATCGATAACTGAAATCTATCAAAGCCTAGGGTTTATGATGAACAACTCTTGAATGATCTTATATCAAAATAGAAGACCTTAGAATAGACAAGAGGTGAAAAACCTAGATTACAAGTTGTGTAACAATCACGAAGATTATTACTAACTTGGCTTTGCGATCCCCAAAGCAAAGAATTTTATCTCACTCTTGTTCTTGAAGAACACAAGACATGGAAAACAACCTATGAAGCTTACGCCAATTTTCCAAAGGGATAAAAAGGTTTAGCATTCACGAACCCTTTATTTATAGTGAACAAGTTAGCTTGAAAGCTAAGCAAGGGTAAGCTATTTTCCTTTTTCAAGACTCTATAATTTTGTGAGTCTTCCTAAGTTACAATATTCTTGCATAAATATATATATAAATAAATAAATAATTACTTTAGCATATATTGTATTTATGTGAATATAAATCACAATTTAACTTAGGAAGGAAATCTAAAATATCACAAACACTTTAAAATGGTAAAAAAATAAAAATGTTTGGAGTAATAGCTATCTTGCCTAGATAAGGAAACATCAAAAACTTGACTAAAAAAGGCTTCTAGTCACGTATTTGCGCTCAAATCCGTGAACCGTCACAAACAATTCGTGGCTTGTTTCCTACTATAGAACTGCAACAGTAACAACAACACTTATAACTGTTCCTTTAATAAATCACTCATAACTTCATCTATATAACTCGGAATTGAGTGATTCTTGGCTCGTTGAATTCGTAAGCTCATTAACTACAACATGAGAACCTTTCCAGGGATAAAGGTTATTGTCAAAAATGTCATGGCTCAAATAACCTCGAGTATATATACATAAATGTACATTTACCGTCATAGGAATTGTTCCACAGAGTGAGCATTTGTTTCGATAGATTAGAAAGGTAGAATTGAACAAGAATCCAAATGAAATCAATTACCACATACCTTTGTTGATGAAGTCCTCGTTGATGTCTTTTTGTAGTTTTCAATCTTCATCCTTCAAGGATAGCTCTTCTTAGACTTAATCTAATCTGAAACTAAATTTAGTATACTAAATCAAGAATGCGTTTTGGAAATTAAATTTGACAACTAGCTTGACATACCAATGCTAGTGGATTCAACCGATCAATGCTCTAACAGAACCAGTGGTCGACAATCCTAATTCTAGATCAACTCAGCTGGCATATACAAGAGAACCATCGGCCGATTTTATTGAACAATTTATTCCGGTTGGTATGATGTTCTGGTCTAAACTTTTTTTTTCTCTTTTTTTTCATCATTTTTTTTCCCATCATTTTTCATAAAGTAACTCAATCACTCAACTTCATCCCAGCGGTGGTAACAACTCGACGTGTGTGTCCCACCAAATTACTTAGAGAAACATATTTTTTTAAATAAATAAAATAAAAACAGAAGGTGAAAAGGACTCAACGAGATATGAAGAAACTACCATGTTATTTCTAACACCTGAGCTCTGTGCTTTTATGAATAGACTCTATTTTTGGGTTCCTCAACTCCTACAACCAAGATGCTTCCATCCACTTAGATTAGTTAGTGTCATCCTTAATATGTATAAATTTCTAGGCTTTGGAGTTTAATAATGCAACAAAAAAAGAACTCCCAATGTACAGGGTATGTGTACCCTTAGGACAGATATAAGTTCTGGAACATATAGAACTTTTCCGGTTTGCATACCGGGGATGGATACCACACCGGTTTCAAAACCAATAGTTCTTTTTCGCTATACATACTAGGTATGCATACCATTCCAGTTTCATGAGTTCAAGACTTTTTGTGTTATGGATACCGGGTATGCCTACCACTAAGTCACTATCGACATATAGCTACTTCGGTACTAGTACAGAGTACATGTACTACGGTTCCGAACCTATACAGTTTTTCCAGTTTGTAAAACTAGTATGCATACTTTCATGTATCCAGAATTACATTAGTTCTATATTTCTCTCTAAATCAATTCGAAACATTCCCAAATAACATCAAAGACACATATAACTGTTCTAGGCTACTTTCGAATGATAATCTTGAATCACAATTTCGATTATGAACAATAATTGTTCTTAACCAAAATTCATCAAGTATGAACAAATGTTCATTAAGCTTAGTCATATCGATAACTAATTTTCAAGATAAACTTGACTAGAAATTATTGATATGCTTGCAATAGTCTAATTAGTTATGCGAAAACGTCTCATAGTTAGAAAGATGAATATAACTTGAGAAATAGGTGGTTCAGTCTTCACTTACTTTTTGTTCAAGAAGTTCTCCAAAAGCTTCGGTTGATCTTTGTCTTCAAACAGTAGAATGCAATGATGACTGTCGTGATGTTCGTTTCTCAACTACACTTATATCATTATCCAATACTTAACTAATTGTAGACTAGAAATCAAGATATAGTTTTGACAACTAAATTTGACAACAAGCTTGAGATAGTAACACTTGTGAGTTCGATCGAGCAATGCTCTAACACTATCATAATTCAGCTATCATAATAATACGTCATCATTGACCTAATTCAACATCCATGGTCCACAGAGCATGTTTTTTTTTCCAGCAAGCACTTCATGCTTCATCTATCATGACCTTGAACTACGAACTGTATCAGTTAATACTCATGGTCTGAGGTCAAAGATTGACCATATAAAACACGTATGCAAAGCATACTCTCACATGAGACATCAATTCATGTCACATGGGGGGATAACATTAAGGATTTGGTCTGGAGGCCTACAACATGTTAACATGCACATAAGTGCGACGCATTTACACCAATAATTACATTAACTAGGACTCGTTATTGAGCTAATAATGTTATTTTAAGCATTTGACAGTTAATACAAGCTAATCCGACCACCAGTTAAATAAACTGACTAATTATAAGCTAAAGTGACGTTCGCTACTACAAAAACCAATTGTTGCGGCACCAAAGACAAGAGGATTTAGCTACTGGCAGTCATGGGAGTTAGATAATTGTCGCATCCAATCAAGTATCTCGGAAAAATTCAAAATGACGAATTGTCATTTGTTGTCCCAAACGTTGGAAATTCCAAGGGAAGTAACTGGGACATTGAAATGATAACCTGGTGGGAAATGAAATCAATGGTTATGGACATATATGGCGATAATATTCTCTTATTCTTTACATACCATGCATGAATATATGATTAAAAGATTAATCATATGAATATTATATTATTCTTATGACTTATGAATATATGAAATGGGAAAGAAGATCGGGAGACACAGAATCAAATTGGTGGGGTTGACATTATGAGTTCTTGTTGGCGACAAGTTTAGTTTCCTTTTTAGTCTTATTCTCTCCATGATTTGCGAATAAGTTGACCACATTTTAAGGAAGAACGGAGAAAGGGGGGCTAGGGGGTGTTCGGCTTAAGATCTTCTCTGAAACTGTTTTAGTGAACATGCTTGGGAGACTTTTATGGGTTATACTTAGGAGATGCAAGTTATATTAGAGAAAATATACCGATAATAGGTGTTGCAATAGAACAAAGATATAGACGCGTGTTTAGAATTATGATTTCCTTTCAGTACTGTAGATGGTGGATTTTCGATAAAGGGTAAAATTGTAAAACTATACTCCGGATCCGACAATCAGATGAGTACTGAGGCCCATGTCTGTCATTAAAGCATGAAAGCTCATGCCATAAATCTATGACTGAGAAGGCTGTCTCTCATAGTATATGTAGATGTGTAGTCTCCCAGCTGAGGCCACGACACATCTCATGAATACTGAGCAATTTCAGTAATTACGCCTGATCCGGCAATCGGATGAGTATTGAGACTCATGTCTCTAAGCGTGAAAGCTCATGCCATAAAACCTCTGATCGAGAAAGCCTCTCAGAGAAGATGTAGATGTGTAGTCTCCCAGCTGAGACCACGACATATCTCATACTGTATAGAATCACAAGATTGGACGGCTCCTAGACAGCGTGTCTGCTAGTATAGAGCAATAACGTCTTCAGGATGCAACCATGTTTTCCCTGACTATACAAGAGGAATATGACACTCCGGCAAGTTCATATTGCTCAACCCTCAGATAATTAATGCTCCTAGATAGGAAGCCCTGCTAGTATAGAGCCATCAGTTAATTATCTCTAATCGCCTGAATATCCAGCAATATTCTACGATTCTTTGTTATATTTCGTCACTTCAATTCGTGGTTCTTCCTAGCAGAATTCCAGGGGTTAGTGATAAATATTCAACGAGACAGGCATCTGACCATCGAATAAGCCCTAACTAAAGTGTACTTAGCAATAATGCACATACCAGCATTTGAATGCGCAAACGAGCATTTCAAAAATATGAATGAACGATGAACATATGCAAAATAGGAAGGAAAAATAATAATAAAAAAATATTAGCAAAGGCGCCAGGGGACTGGGCTCATCAACTGGCCGGTCATGCCGTGACCAGTCCCGCGCCCGATTTTGTATTTTGTCATATTTTATTATTTTTCCCTGATCTCGTGAAAATTCTCTTGTTCGAGCAAATCTCATTCGTTTCAAGGAAATTCTCTAATCTCATGATTTTATCAAAGAAATAATAAAATTAGGGAAAGGTGTCGCGGGACCGAGCACCAGCCGGCCGGCCATGCCCTATCCGTGGCCGGTCCCACACCTCACGTCCCATTTTTTTATTATTTCTCTCAAATTATGAAAATTCCCCGATTTCATGAATTTTCCCTAAAACCATGAAAATTCCCTAATTTTATGAATTTTCTCTAAAATCATGGAAAATATTATAAAATTAGGAAAACTCGTGGGACCGGGCTCTAGCCGGTCCTACACGCCTATTATTTTATTATTGTTTGTTGTTTTAGTTTCCTGATTCCATGAAAACTCCCCGATTTCAACAAAATACCTTGGTTTTAACAAATCTCTCTGATTTTATGAAAATTTCCTAAAATCATGAAAATTACATAAAATTGGGAAGATTGCTCTGGGACCGTGCCCATTGGCCGTCCGGCCATGCCTTGGCCATTGACGGTCCCACACTCCACCATTCCCTATTTTATTATAATCTCTCTCATCTCATGGAAATTCCCTAATTTCAGCAAACTCTCCAGTTTCATGGAATTCCCTCAAATCAGAGAAAATACATAAAATCACATAAAACTGGGAAAGTGTTGGACCGTGCTTGTTAGCCGGCCGGCCATGACCTAGCCGTGGACGGTCCCACACCTTGCAATTCCCTATTTCATTTATTATTTTTCATCATCTCATGTATTTTTTCTAGTTTCAGCAAAAACCATGGATTCTGCATATTTTCTCAGAATATTGCTCAAATGCGCATCGAAAAGTACTGAAACTCTCAGGACTGAGACACGGACACTATGGTGACACGAGCACATCCCCTTGACCGACCAAGGGTGTCTCTAAGGCCTCCAAACATCCGGTCCCGCATGTTTTAATGATTTTAACCTAATTTGCTCAATTGCTCATATTAGGTTCAAACTTCTTCCAAACAATTAAGAGTTTGCTTGAATGACCATCCATTGGTCCCACGGCCTCCAAGAGCCGGCCCCATGACCTCTTGGTTGGTCCCTCATTTCATGACCAGGTTTTTATTATTTGTCGCTCACATGAGCATTATTTCAATAAATGATTAAACCAACATTTAATCATTCTTTCACCAACTGTTCCTCTAAGAGACTTTGGTATTTTGCTCATTCGAGCATCTGGGCGTACATGGTGGACTCGTCATCCCATGTAACCGGTCTCTGCTTCACTCTGCAGATTGATTTGCAATAAATCATCATTTCAATAAAATTAGGGTTTTGAATCCAGAGCTCTGCAGAAACATGATTCTGAGCAGATTCAAATACTCTGATAATTTTATGTTGATTCCATGATCAACGTTTTTATTTATTTTACTCCACCCAGCAGTCAGTATCTTAAACTAATATTTATTTTGGTCCTGCTACCAACAATTCATCAAACGAGCAATATTTGCTCAAACTGGCAATATTTGCTCAAACTAGCAATATTTGCTCAAACTAGCAATATTCGCTCGAACCATTAATATTTGCTCGGATTCAATAATATTGGTTCAACTATCAATATTATTCCACAATTCAGCAACACAATTTGCTCGTCTTAGGTAATCAACATAATAATACCTCGTCTCAGCAGACATATTTGATTCATGAGTTTCAGAACATTTGCAAAACATGTTCAACTCAACAATACATGGACTCATCGTCCCACAAAGTCAGCAACTGACTCCACAATCACGAGATATCAATCGTGTCACATGGGGGTATATTAACTAGGGTTTTGGTCTGGCGGTCTACGACACGTGTGTTCACCCACGATTAGAATGTGAGCAAGTCGTGCAATCAGTTGGAAGAGTCATCAAAGTAGTGGGTGGAAAATTAACCAAGTATCCGCACGATGAGCAACTGGTTTTAACACGATTTCCCACTTCCCCACTCTCTGATTCCAGCAAACTGTCACACTTCATGGGATCATGGTGTTTTCAACTCCGGCATTATAAAATGTCTCTGAATCCTAATTGAAAGAACAAGATTCGAACACTCGAATATTCGGCAAAAACGAGCAATTTCTCATCAAAGTTCATACAGACAATCTTTCCTCTACACGAACTCAGAGAAATCACTCTCGATTGAGAAAAATTCAATCATTCAGAGTGTTTTTACGCTGAATTCACAACACACCTACAATCTCAGATCGCCATTGATCTCACGCATTTTCTCAGCTTCCCTCCTACAGATCAACCCATCCTCTCTTGTGATCGAATTGACTCTGGAACGACCATTGTTCTTGGTTTAGGCCGGAGTCTTACAGATTGATCTCTCGAACTTAAAGCACTCCCTTCTTGCAGTGCATCTGTGTGAGGTTCAACATTTCGCTTGGTTCAAGGAGTCTCCACACGGTCGACTCTTCAATTCCGTAAAAACCAGCAAATCGTTTTGCCCCATGTACAAGTACTGAATAGAGATAGTGGTGGATACCGTAGACCCTGGTTACTGACTCACTTTTTCATTGCATTTAATTATTTTTCTTTTGTTTTCGTTCTTTTTAAATCCTTAATTATAAAAATCACAAAAACATCATTGTTGGTTAGTTGATTTGTGAGATATTAGTTACGATATTTCCCACCGCTCCTTGTGGGTTCGACTCGTTCTTGTCGTTGTTTACATTGTAGACACCGTGCGATTGCGGTTATTATATGATCGAATTTTATATAGTGGTAAAGGTTGTCGTTCACTCGGACTTGATGAGATTGATTTTAAGAATTGATAAACTAAAATAAAAGAAAAAAATACATACAAAATATTGTCACAGGATGAAGAGAGTTACTGGGACTAGGATTTCGTCAAATTCATAATATAGGGTTCAATTTATTTATTCTCAACAATTAAAGCTCAATAAATAAAATTAACATGGACTCTAATTTTGCCAAGGTAGATTCTCAAAAGATTGGTTGTAAATCCTAAGCATGATGTATCAAAACATTTAAGCTAAGTATACCTCATCAAATTAAATGACAACCAATTAATTCAAATCATATTTCAATTAAAATTAATGCAAAAGTCTTAAAAAGAATTAAATAATTTTACCCATGTATGAAATTCGTCTTCCTCCGTCGTCCCAGTGTAGGGGTTTAGCTCTTCATGTCAATAACACGATCAAAAGATTTATTCATAGCTCAAACAGTGTTTTTATTGAAGAAATATGGGAAAAAGAATGGAAGCAGCTCAACTGCAACGTTTCTAATCAATTCTGATTAGGCATTACAAGGAATTGTTACAAAAGCGAAGATAATAGTTGGTAATGGATCATTCAGAATCGTTGATTATAAGACCCGATTGCGATCGTTGCTCGGGAAGCCTAATGTTCTTCAGATTAGGGTTCTTCAGAACGACAGTTCTATTGTGTCGTCTGCAACTCCTCTCCTTCTTCTTCACCTGCTGCTGCTGCGATTCTTCTCTGCAGCCTTGTTCTTACCTCTGCAGCTACCCTAAACTCTTGACAACCCTCTATTACTCTCAACGAACCTTTTTATACGTAACAACGTCATAAAATCTCAGCCATAACTCGAGATAATTCTCTTTATTTTTTCTGTAATATTTCGGGAATAATTCCCTAATTTAACTCTGTCACGCTGTTTTCTTCGCATTGACACATTCCATAATGTTACCAACACTCCTCAACCCTCCTACAAGCACAGGCCAACCATAAAGAAACACGGGAAGGAATGAACTATTCCCGTGAAACTCTTATGCTCTGTTTCGAAAAGAAAAGAATATCTTCCCTTATTTATCGTTGATACGCTCATTACCTTCTCTGATTGGGTCAAACAGGTTTATCCTAGTCCAAACTACAGATAATATCTGAGTATAACTCTCCCATATCTCTCCAAACAGCCCCATGATATCCTACTCCCTGTTTTATCGTGCACAATGATTTTCTTCCCTGTTTTCTTCAACTGGAGTTATCCAACCAAACTTAGTCGAACCAAAGACCCATATGAACCGTGTTAAGACCAAAGAAGCCTTCCCAATGAATTTCAGCGATTTAATCTCGCTAAAACTCCTCCAAACTCAAAGCCCTAGTTCTGTCAGTTCAAAAACACATTTCCCGCCACTTTTCCGAGTTAAAACGAAGAGGATGAAGATGCCCCTTAACCAGCGACGGGGTGCGGTAGCAGGTGGGTACCCCTTAGTAATTTGGATACCCCTTATCCAAAATTGGGAGTCCGAATAACACGTGTCCTCCGGGTGCCAAAATCAACTTTTCGATCCGAATTTTCCAAAAATGTTTATTTCCCAAAAATGCCTACAAACACATAAAACACCAAAATTAGTACAAAATCGAGTGCCAACAATATGTAGTATTGAGATCAAATTAGACACAAAAATGTGTCTATCATTATACATATAGGGTTTTCCCAAAACCTATCAATTTTTGGCGCCGCTGCCGGGGAGCGGTTGAGGAATATTGTAATTGGTATTTTGTACATAGTTATTTTTATTTTATTTTATTTTATTTTCTGTACATAGCTTATTATTTTTTTTATATATTTTCTTTTAGTTCTTTTTACGTAGCTTATTTGATTTTTCTTAGGTACTTGTTTGTGGTGGATTTTAGTTCAGGGCTAAAATTGTAAAACCAAACTTGATGCGCGGACATCCTGCAAAGGATAGAGCCATTCGATGAGTGATGAGTACCTCCTCACTTTATTTATTCGAAGCAATTCAATAAATACACAAAATTCACCCAGAATGGTGCGTGCAACAGCCATCCCAAATATTCTGTGAATTTTACTAGCATTAATAATTAATAATTAATGCATGATTTGCCTAGTATTTTCCGTGCTGTGTTCTCAGCCGAACTCTCATTATTGACATGACATGAAGACTGAGTGTTCACTCTCAGCAGAGTAGCATGAATCTCCATGCCAGTATTGAGACATGCACGAAATACCCGTACAGGCTACTCTCTGACAAAGAGAATTTCGAGTCGATGCACTCTCAGCTCGATCGAACACATTTAACTTCCTTAGGGAAAATCTAGACTGTCCGAATCAGTCTCGGAAACGATCATGGCCACACAAGTTGGCCGCGCAATTGATCAAGCCTAGCCAAACCCTGACAAGAGTAGGCGATCATCATGATGACCATCGGCGGGCCCGTTTATGCCATAGCCGTTCGAACATCACACGAACCCCTCCAGCGCCGTCAAACGCCATCCCAGAGTAAGGTGGCCGCGCTGCTTGGAGAAGGCTCGAACGAGCAAGACTGCTTAAAGCGGTCTTAAAATCATCATGACCGTCCAACTTCACCGGCATGGTTGAACGGATTAGATCATCCCATGAATGATCAGGGAAGCGCTAACGCACACGTCGGCAGGCACACTTCTCACCTACCCGATCGGCCTTCTCACAGAAATGCCCTAGAGCAATGAACGTTTGCTCGAAACACGGCTGGCGTGATGCTTTAAAGGGTCGCGGAAGCTCCACTGGTGTCTTAAATCGATCACAACCATCCAACTTAGCCGGCATAATTGGATGGCTTAGATTGCGCCTAGGACCATTGGACAGGTACACACATGTTCACCATCGGCCCAACGTGGGCCCCACACGGTCGGTCTCCCAAAAGAAGGAGCATAGCCTGCCAAACCGTTTGTCCAAAGTTGCGCACACATGACTGATCAAAAACCCTAATTAGGGTTTGTGGCATTACATATATGTCGCAGTTTGATCATGACCATCCATCTTCGCCAGCCTAAACGGAAGGTGTAGATATAGACTTAAGAGGTACCACGAGTATCAACATGATCACCGTGGGCCCACCTATGCGTGTGACTGACCGGCCTAGGCCAACCATGGCCGAGCACCTCGAAACGCGTGCCCAAAGGAGGCATGTCACGCGGTTCCCAAATCCTTTGCGGCAAAGGATTTCTATCGCAAATCGATCACGACCACTCACCTTTGCCAGACATATTGAGTGGCCTAGATCGTACCTCCGCGAGACAGAATGGTATGGACATGTACACCGGCAAGCCGTCTACACGCATGCCCGGTCGGTCTCACCAAAAACATTGTTCATGCTTGATTTCGGTCAAGCTGAAGAGTGATGCTTGCGTACCTCTTTAAAACCCTAATAATCATCAACGGTCGCAAATATGTGTCGTAGATCATCTTGTCTGTCCAACTTTGCCAACTTGGTCAGGCAGCCTAGGCTAAGAGTTAAACAGCCAATGAGCTACCTTGGTGATCACCGCCCGTCACTCTACCACAAGGAGTGATCGGCCAAGGGATGGCCCGCCCATGCGGCCTACAAGCAATCACTCGAAGATGGTTGGGCATGCAGTCATTTTAAGACGCTTAATCCGCGACTTACTCCGTTAAGCTCTAAAAACAACAATGCTTCATACATATTGATTGTATTCGATGCATAAAGTATACACGATATTTCATGAATATCGACTTCCTAAATAACTCAGTTATTTAATCTAGCACCGTATGCTACTTCATGTGGGTCCCACGATCCACTCATTCGAGACATCAAGCATGTCACAAACTGGGGGATACTTACTGGGGTATTGGTCTAGCGGTTTACAGTGTGCAGCGTACAGCGTGCAAGGCGCCATCACAAGAACGTGTCAGGAGGTATGTACGGTTAAGATGGTGAGGGAATTGGCTAAGATGTGATCATGCAATCACCCATACGACCCCACTACTCCATCACTCAACTTCCTCCACTTCCTACGAGATGAGGATTTGCGCTCAATGACTTGTATAAATAGGTCATTTACCTATTTCCAAACAACACATACGAACACAGAAAAAACCAAGTGTTGTCATCAGTATCCAGAAATCACCATTCTGATACAAGTCATAAACAGCCAACACCTTCACAATCTCAACACCTTCTTTGCTTCCCTCTCTAAGATCAACCCCATCTCCTTTACTTTGTGATCGAAGAAAGTCTGGAACGACCATTTATTGGTTTAGGCCAGAATTGTACAGATTGATCTCTCGTATCAAAAGCATTCCCGTGTAGTGCATTTGTTTAGGGTTTAGATTCGTTTCTCATCCACACACACCCAACTTTACCAAAAACCGCAGAAACAATTTTCACCCATAAACAATTGGTGACCACAGTGGGAGGTTAATCTCTCGGTTGTGAAGTCAGTTTCTTCAATACCCAATCCTATTTGGCTGGTTTCAAGATGGTTGGTCTTAGGACTTCCCCAACAAATTCAAATACCGGTCGAAGTTCCTCCAATGAAGATACCCCTCTTCCCAAAGGTGTATCTGATGGCGTAACCGGAAGAATCCCAACGATGATCGAGTTAGCGCGGGTGCCGGAGATTCACACAAAGAACATGGACCTGATCAAAGAAACAATAAATGACATACTCGATCTCCTCATCAAAATGACATCAGATATGAGCGGTTCTCCTGTCACAGAGATTTCTACATTGGGGACTGATCCTCGCGACGATCCTCCTCAAGTCAATAGTTTCACTATGAATCAAAGACCGGTGGATCAAGAAGCAGCTTCTCTAGTGGAAAGTTTATGCGAACTCTTACACCTCTCGAAGAGTCAGCGGGTGGAGACGTTTGCTGCAATTAACCAGATAGCCATGGACGTGCATTTAACTCCTTTGCGTAAAGAAGCCTCAAAAACATTAGAGATGTTTGTGAATAACGTTACGTTTACATAAGAAGACATGATGGCGAAAGAAGGTCATAATCGGGCCCTACACGTTACTGCACGCATCAAGGATTCAGAGTTCAAAAGGGCCCTCATCGACACGGGAGCATCTTCGAACGTGATTACTCTCAAGACACTCAGGACGACCAAGGTTCTCCCAAGCAAGATCGTGCGACAACCTACCACGATGACGGACTTTGAAGGAAACCAAACCAACACGTACGGGTATGTCAATCTGAATTTATCTGTAGGGCCTGTCCATTCAAAGGTGAAATTCGAAGTCATAGAAAAGGAGCCGGACTACCACATGATACTGGGGAGACCGTGGATTCATGACAATAGGATTTTCCCTTCAACATATCACCAGTGTCTGAAGACCATGCTGAATAAAGAAGTCATTTGTATTACTGCATCGTTGTCTCCTTACGCATCAATATGTGGAGTGGAGTTGTTTGAGCCAAGAGAAACTCCACGGGAAGAATCAGGCAAAGTTCATTGTATCCCACTCCCCACGCGGGCATCAATCCAGGGGGAGGACCGACTTGCATCATTGAGGGCTAAGCCCCACGATACATCTTCGCTGACAGGGCATCCTTTTTCGTCTGGTGAAGCCGCAACCCATGTTCACATTAAGAGAGAGCGAACTTTTGTGGCAAGCCGTGATCAGAAAGGGAAGACTGTGTACCGACGCCGTTGTTAGCAATTAGCAGGGGAGACTATTACCCAGTCTCTCCGCCCAATGGAATGCTACAACAATGAAGAGCCACATGAAGAGGTGTTGGATGCTCCACGACAGCTGAAGGACGGCACCAACTCCACGACTGATGAACTCAAAATTGTTAATATCGGGAATGAAGAATCTCCCAGGCCTATCTCCATCAGCTCAAACTTGTCCACGAATGAACGCACGAAGCTCGTGCAACTTCTCAAAGAATACCAGGACATATTCGTTTGGACGTATGAAGAAATGCCCAGTTTAGATGAAAAATTGGTCACCCATCATCTACATGTCATACCTGGATCCAAGCCGATCAAATAGTCCCCGAGGCAATTCAGGCACGAGGTGGAAGAGCAAATCAAGACTGAGATACAGAAGTTGCTAGCTGCTGGCTTCATTAAACCCATTCATCATCCTACCTGGTTGGCTAATGTGGTTCCAGTAAAAAGGAAAAATGGACAGGTCAGGTGCTGCGTGGATTTTAGAGACTTGAACAGATGCTGCCCCAAAGACGATTTTCCTCTACCTAACATCGACATGTTAGTATATGCCACCAGCGGACACGACATGTTCTCCTTCATGGACAGATATAGCGGGTACAATCATATAAGGATGTACGAGAATGACGCAAGTAAGACAGCTTTTCGAACTCCTCTCGGAAATTTTTATTATACTGTAATGCTATTTGGTTTGAAGAATTTCGGTGCAACCTATCAACGCGGTATGACGACAATCTTCCATGACATGATGCATAAGCAAGTTCAAGACTACGTGGATGATATAGCAGTCAAATCAAAAGCTCGGGCGGATCACACAGGAGTCCTACAGCATGTGTTCGAAAGGTGCCGTGAGTACAAATTGAAGATGAATCCTTTGAAATGCGCTTTAGGCGTTTCTTCGGGCAAGTTACTGGGATTCCAGGTAACTGCTGAGGGTATCAAGGTGGACCCATCCAAGACTCAAGCTATCCTCACGATGCCGCCACCACGGACTGTGAAGGAGCTCCAAAGCTTCATGGGAAAAGTAAACTACATTCGACGTTTTATACCTGGTTTGGCCCAGCTCGTTGCTTCATTCACTCCCTTGCTGAAGAAGGGAGCAAGTTTCATCTGGACCGCACTACAACAGGAAGCGTTTCAGAAGATTCAACGGATATTGTCGTCTCCAGCGGTCATGAAGTCCCATGTCCAAGGAAGACCGATGTGCCTTTACACCGCCTTCAGTGACACCGCCGTAGGGGCTTTGCTCGCTCATGAGGATGATGAGGGAGTCGAACATCCCATATACTATTTCAGTCGAGTATTAAGAGATGCTGAACTCATATATCCCAAAGTGGAGAAATCATGCCTAGCCCTGATTCATTACATTCAGAAGTTCAGACATTACATGTTGTCTAACAAGGTGTTGCTTATATCTAAATCTGATCCTGCGAAGTTTTTACTTTCAAAGCCGGTCTTGATGGGAAGTTCGGCCAAGTGGCTTCTCCAAATGTCGAGTTGGACATAACGTGCACATCACCAAGGGCTATCAAAGGACAAGCGTTCTGCTGATTTATCGGCGCGTTCCTCGGAGAAGGCACTACTGCACTACACGAGGATCTGCCCGGAGAATTTCCAGAGATATCCGTTATCGAAGGAGAGGCATGGCTGCTGTATTTCGATGGTTCCGCCACTTCTAGCAATAACACTAGAGGGGCAGGCGTGGTCCTAGTGTCTCCAACTGGTGAAGTTTTCTCGCATTCCTTCAAATTGGACTTTCAGTGCACCAAAAACTCAGCAGAATATGAAGCCTTTCTCATAGGACTATCAATAGCCAAACAAGCAGGGGCCACTCGCATGGAGATAAGAGGTGAATCTAAGTTGCTGGTTAATCAGATGAATGGAGTGTATGCGTTGAAGGAGGTAATGTTGGCCCCATATCGATCAGAGGCGCAAAGATTATTAAACTACTTTGCTGATGCAACCATAACCCATGTTGGTCGCAACAACAATAGACATGTCGATTGTTTAGCCACGGTGGCATCCAAATTGCAGTTCGAAGGTTTAGAAGAAACCCTGACGGTAAAGAGGAGGACGCTGGAATCAACATGGCTTTCACAACACAAAAACAATGGGACTTGTGATTGGCGAACTCCTATCATTCAAGAGCTCAGCAGCTCGCTTTCTCAAGGAAAGGTCAGTCTCAAAACCCTGCAGAACTTCTTCATGCTTCATGGTATGCTATATCATTGAAACCCGGATGGTTCCGTATCAAGATGTCTCGAAGATGAAGAAGTGCAGCTACAGCTTAACCGCATTCACGATGAAATTTGTGGGAAAACGTTGGTAGTAACGCTCTATCGACGTCTTCAACGCCTGGGCTGTTACTGGCCAGAAATGGAAACCCAATCTCGGCTACTCCAAAAGTCTTGCCCTAACAGTCAAACACCGCCACATCAATTGGAGATTTTCAGCATAAGTCATGCTGGGGACTAGAGAGGACCGTATATTAGCTATCTCCGCGACGGAGTAACTTCTGCTAATCAAAAGGATGCTGTCAAGATGAAACAAAAGGCGAAACGATTCGTATTTCACGAAGGGGTCCTGTATCGCAAAAGCTTTGGAGGGGATTTGTTACGGTGTTTGGCCGAGGTAGATATTCCAATCATGTTGAAGGAAATGCATGAAGGGGAACATCAAGGGAATAGGAAACTATTTCTCCAGATACATGAGAGATATTATTGGCCGACCATGGAGGAGGATGCAGCCGCATTTGTTCAAAGCTGTCACAAATGTCAAATTCATGGGAACCTTATTCACGCACCTTCCACTCCTTTACACTCGATAAGCAGCCCGTGGCCATTTTATAGCTGGGGACTCGACATTATTGCGAAGATCAATCCGCCGTCATCGAAGCAACACGAGTATATTATAACCGCGACAGAATATTTCACCAAATGGGTTGAGGATATTCCTCTACGAGGAACTACAGGAGCAACGATTGCAGCTTTCATTAAAGAGCACATCATTTGTTGTTTTGGTGTGCCTAAGCACATTATCACTGATAACGGTACCCCCTTTGCCAACAAATAGGTACGAGAGTTTCTTGAAGAATATGGTATTAAACAGGTCTTCTCCACCATTTACTATCCTCAAGGAAATGGACAGGCTGAACGCACCAACAAAACATTAATTCGGATTCTCAGTCGAACAGTACATGACAACCCCAGAGAATGGCACGAGTAGCTACCGATGGCGCTATGGGCGTATCGGACGGCACCTAGAAGTTCCATTGGGGTTTCTCCATATTCACTTGTTTACGGTGCGGACGCGATCCTCCCAGCAGAAATCAAGATTCCGTCAGCCAGGATTGCCGCAGAAAGTGGGGTCCACTGGAACGAGGTTGAAGCATCTAGCTCAAGAATCGCTGAGTTAGACACTCTGGATTCCAAAATAAGTAGGGCAGAGGAACGTGCTCAGGTGTACAAGAATAGGGTCTCCAGGGCATATGACAAGACTGTGAAGCCACGTGTTTTCAAAGTAGGAGATTTAGTCTTGAAGACAGCCAAGCACATTCAGCAAGACATGTCTGCACCAAAATTCTCTCCAAAATGGGAAGGTTCCTACGTGGTTACCAAGGCTTACAGTACCGGCTACTACAAAATCATTAAGGTGGATGGAGGAAAGATAGAGGCAGTCATTAACGGAAAATGGCTCAAGGCGTACCATGCTTGATCATTGTCCCGCTACTGTCCCACGACATGACAATACAGGCATTTTCATTACGCATTTGAATTATCAATTTATTCAGAAAAAAAAACGGCAATGAAAAAACTTCATCCATCTACCAAAAACCAATGCAATTCATCTCTCAAGAATGTTCAAAAAGAAAATTGACAATAAGGAAGTGTGGCTTAGAAGAGGCCATCCAACAGATTGTAGTTCCTTGAGAGCATCATCTTCAACCTAGTTTTGTATCTCTCCGTCCTATTCTTCAAGTTTTGAACTGCCTGCTCCACCTTCTCTGATTCCGCAGCCAGGGCCTTCTCCTCCTCCAAGATAGCTTTCGCAGCGGGAACTACATTCACGAGGATACCAGCTCGATCAACCTTGATGATATCAAGACGCTGCCGCAACCAGCCTACGTTGAACTCCATAGATTCACAGGTAGATACCATGTTCTCCCACTTTTCAAGGTTTGATTCAGCAACGTTGCGGATAGAGATATGTTCCATCTCAGCAATCATGGGAAGAAGGCAGATTACCGTGGTGAACAAAGCAGATAAACAGTGCCGAACTACATTCCTGGTTGCGATGTGGCCATACTTTCTACATACCTTTGTGTATAAAGGCACAAACTCCTTCCGCACTAAGAATCCACCGACAGCTCGGTAGCTGGAAGATAGGCATTTCATATGGATATCAAATAAAAGACCCGCATTGGGGTATTCATAAGATGAGATACCCAGATCAGCATCTTCAAGGTCCGCGGGGGTATGCGTGTTTGAGTTTGAAGGAAGAGGACTAGTTAAGCCGTCGCCGTCGATGGCCGTCACGCATGTTCCGGTAGGGTATCTCTGCAAAAAATGGGGGATTATTCGCCTGATCATGAAGAACAAGCAACTGTTCGGAAAAGAAAAGGAAAAAAGGAACGAACCGGTATGATCTTCTTAACTCGGAGGACACGAGCAGGGGATTCATCACGAGGCTCAGATGCAGGCCGTGCACGTTTAGCAGAAGACCTTGGATGGTATGAAGAAGACGATCCACTGTTATTTGACATGATGAAGAGAGAAGTTTCTGCAAGAAGATCCTATCGCAAAACGGTAAAAAGTAGTTCAAAAAATGCCTACATAAACATATATGTTGAGGAAACCCTAAAGGAAGACTAAAGCGGCTGTGGCGAAGTCTACCCAATAGATGATGATTCAACACCAACCAAGTCGTGCTTTCTTCCAAACCCTAATCAAGATTGGAAAGACCGTTGGGTATCTAAAAGGAATGGTTCGACCAGCTCCGGGACGTTTGAGGCATAGGACGGTATTCATCTATGCGGTAAATATGTATTTACTTTAGCTTGATTTTTCTAGTATTTGAGCTGTCACCATCTCATGCCTACCCCACAATAATGCAACCATTATGTGCTAGGCATGGGACTTAATGTTGATGGTGGATTTTAGTTCAGGACTAAAATTGTAAAACCAAACTTGATGCGCTGACATCCTGCAAAGGATAGAGCCATTCGATGAGTGATGAGTACCTCCTCACTTTATTTATTCGAAGCAATTCAATAAATACACAAAATTCACCCAGAATGGTGCGTGCAACAGCCATCCCAAATATTCTGTGAATTTTACTAGCATTAATAATTAATAACTAATGCATGATTTGCCTAGTATTTTCTTTGTTGTGTTTGTAGTAGCAGGAAATCCCACACTACACCCCTTATAATAATTTCTAGATCTAAACTTATTTGATATGAAAATAAAGATAAAAGTACTAAAATTATAAATGGAGACACAAGAATTTACGCGGTTCGATCAATGTGATCTATATCCACGGGGTTAGGATTCTTCACTATGATTATTGAAATTACATAAGTATTACATTGGGACTCCATTAATGGGTATTTGGAGCTCTAAGTCTAGTTTTGGGGGAAGAAGATGATTAAGAAAAATAATAATCTCTCTCTAAAAATATCTCTCTCTCTCTTCCCAAAATTATCCCCCGTTTCTCTCTCTTGCTCTCCTCTTTATATAGGTATTTACATAGTGGGTGACAGCTAATCTAATCTTTATTTTTGGATCTGGTTTGCGATACTATCGCAAGCATACAAGTGTTTATTTCGCAACATTCTTAAATCTCGCAAGATCTTCACATCTTTCTTGTTTTTCTACCGACGCCATCATTCACGTCTTTTCTGTAATCAACCTGCGACGCCTTCGCAATGTGTTGTAAATGGTTATGTTGTTGCGAGATTCTGGTCCTACATCTTGCCTCTTTTTTCTTGAATATTGCTTGAAGAGCGATCTTTAAGAAAAAAATCCGTTGTTGTAGTAATCTTTGATCTTTGTTGATGAAGGAACGAGCGAAAGAATACTGGACTTGAAAAGTACGTACTTGCCTCTATTCTTTTGCGAAGTTCCGAAGCTTTGAGAAGTAATTAGAGTACTCAATCCTCGAAATATAAGAAGTATCTGTCTTTGAATGATAGTAATAAGTATTGTAGTTGCAGGAAATCCTACACTACACCCCTCACAATAATCCACACAACTAAGACATTTGAAGATGAACAATAATGATTTTATTGATTAATTCCTTGAATGTTTACAAGATAAAATAGAAAAGAGCTAAAGAAATTACAATCACCACTAACTTTCTCTCTCCTAATGACTTGTCTAACACCCGGAAAAAGATCTCCCTTACAACAGGTTTATTCGACTCTTTATATAGGGTAGTACACAATGGATGACAGCTAAGTTGTCCTTTATTTTCGGGAATGACTTGCGAAATATCGCAAGTGTACAAACATATAATCTCGCAACTCTCCTAAACTTCGCTAGGTCTTCACATCTTTCTCATGTTTTGGATGTCGTCATTCATTGCGTCATTTATATTACTCTTCTGCGACGCCCTCGCAACGCTGTCGTTTATTGATCTCGCGAAGTATTGATGTCGCGATATTCTGATCCTACATCTTGCCTCTTCTCATGTCTTCTCTGCGAAGAAGAGAATGTCATGAG
>JAJJWW010014157.1:0-18040 GCA_023531295.1 Papaver armeniacum
GGCCTAATAAGACCATGGTCCCCTCAAAAAAAACCATGGTCCCAAAAAATGGTTCTTAAGGAAGGAGAGAAACGCTAGAGTTTCTTAGGATGAAAGAAGTAATGCTAAAGCTATTGCAAGCAAACTATTTATTGCCTTTTCTCTTGGGTTTCGGCTTTCAAAATTTTTGAAGATTGTAGTTCCTTAGATGTGATAAAAAGCTGGTGTAAAATCTATTTCAAACGACATTAAGCATCGATACTCCATTATCATCTATTCCTTTGCTTTTCTTTTGTTTTGTTTTTCTCTCTATAAGGTATTATAATTCTGCTATACTTTTTTTTTTCTTTTGACTAATATATCTTTTCTTTGCCCAAAACTACGGGTGAAATAGGCAAAAAAAAATAGCAATGATGAAACTGGATTCATCCTGGCTTATACTTAAAAAATAGCAAGGATGAAACTGGATGCATCCTGTGTAAAATAAAAATAAGAAAAAATATTTGAAAATGGACATGATGAAACCGTTACATCCTCGCGTATTTTTATCTTTTTAATTTTTGGCTTATTTAAACAAAGATCAAAACCTAAGTGTCTTTTTCACCAGTGAATTGTTGATTTTGGTCTTTTGACTAATTTTGTGTATTTTACGAAGGTGAAACCGTCTGGATGGTAAGGATTGGCTTCAATTAAAAAAAATATTCCACCCGCCTTAAATCCATTTCAAATCTTCTTGACGGATAGCGGCCTTTATTTCCACCGAGTCAATTTCGGTTTCCCTATGCCAAAAAAACTTTTGAATATTTACTAGAAGACCGCTGCCACGGTGGGAAGGCCGACCGAAGAAAAAAGGAAACACTCCTACAATTGGAAAATTTATGGCTAAAGTGAAAATATCATTTTTCTTGAAACGGAAAGAGTACATCGTTTTATTAGTTGCAAAAGAAAATTAGTTGATGCATAAAACCAAAATATGGTTACATAAAGTATTATGTATCCTTTTGTGGTAGTTTGCACAATGGATCTCCATTTTATTTTCAAAATTGTGCCTAAAATGATAAATATTTTTCCAAATTTTTCGTAAAAACTCTAAATTTAATATTGTTGTTTATACTCATTGCGTAGATTTTTTTAAAACCTTTCCAACGAGATAAAATTTGTAAAATTCCAAGGCACGGATTTTTAGATATGTTATATTAAAGTTTGGTTGTCAATTATACCCCTAAAGAAATAGGATACATAAGGAATTATAATAAAATTTGGCTCTTATATCTAGTTGCCCTTCTTTTTTGGTTTATTTACGAAAATGTCTAATATCTTACCGCCCTTCCTCTTTGGTTTATTTACGAAAATGTCTAATACCTTAGTGCCCTTCCTCTTGAGTTTATTTACGAAAATATCTAAATGAAAAAAAAGAAAATTTTGATTTAGAGGGCAGTGTCGTCCTTTCATCGTTGAACCAAATCCAATCTTTTGTGTCTAATTGGAAAAAATGTCACGCTTCACATTGACACAAAGTCACCATATATAAAGTCCTCCCTCGCTTCGCTCGGTCGGCCTAATTAATTTTTAATTAGTTATTTGTAATTTTACTCTCCCCGACTTCTCATCATCATTTCATTCTCCAGCCGATTATGACAGTTACGATATAATAATGTAGTATAGAAGCAGATAACTATCGACATAACTAACGCGGTTATGACCTTTTCTCTTCTCAGTATATACCCTTTAGTATCAGTACCTGTCTACCTCATACTTGATTAACAAAAATGCTAGTACAAGTAATCAACTACATGCGTCTTGAAGTTCTCTAATCTAGAAGTTTTCTATTGCTAATAAATAATAATTGGTGACAGTTGATGTTTTCAGAACCCGTGTGCACATCGAAGTCTCTTAGTTTCCTGAATTTCAATAAAACTGGGAATTATGATGATGTTTATTTGTTTTTGATGAATGGAGAACTTATTAACCTAGTATTTTTAGGGGCGACCCCAAACGAATTAGGAGCGACACAAAAGACAAAATAGGATGAAAATACTTGTATGTCCCTTCATAATCGGTAGTTTAGTTATCTACCGATTGCAAAATCTCATTTTTGGACAACTCTATATTCGGTAGTTATATGAACTATTTTGACTACCGATTTTAGGCTCAACCAAATTAGAAAAATAGAGGATTTTTGCAAAATCTCATTTTGCGGAAACTC
The DNA here is from genome assembly GCA_023531295.1 of Papaver armeniacum. NCBI lineage: Eukaryota > Viridiplantae > Streptophyta > Magnoliopsida > Ranunculales > Papaveraceae > Papaver > Papaver armeniacum. The sequence goes on from JAJJWW010014157.1 coordinate 2,186, forward strand.
TATATTCGGTAGTTATATGAACTATCTTTGACTACCGATTATGATAGGATTTCGGTAAAGAGGCCCACTGTATAATCGGAAGTCGGGGATACCTTCATTTGCTCTTGTTTGCAGGCTCACCAATGCGGTTGAAAAAGCTCGGTGCGGGCATGGACGTGGTATGAATACAATCTTGGTGCACGCTATACGGCAGGGGGTCCGGGGCGTAGCCCTCCCGGCTGTGTTCGGGGCGGCGCCCCCTGGCGAGGAAGTGCGAGACGGCGTCTCGTAGAAAAAAATTCACTGAGAAAATTGAATTTCGATCCAGTTTTGGATTTTTTTTGGTTTCGATCCCTTAAAACCTGATTATTTAATTCTAGAGAATAATTGAATCGGGAGTCAAGATAACTTTATTTACTACCGATTATAGGATTTTGGCAAAATCTCATTTTAGGGCTACTCTATATTCGGTAGTTATATGAACTATTTTGACTCACAGATTTATGATAGGAATTCAACAAAAGACCTAATGTATAATCGGAAGTCATGATAACTCTTCCTTTCTTGCGATTATATGCTCAGCCAAAATTCAAAAAAGAGGATTTTTGCAAAATCTCATTTGGGGCTTACTCTATATTCGGTAGTTATATGAACTATCTTGACTACCGATTATGGTAGGATATTTGCAAAGAGAGCCATTGTATAGTCGGAAGTCATGATAAATCTTCTTTTTTATCGATTATAGGCTCAACCAAAATTCAAAAAAAAAGAGGATTTTTGCAAAATCTCATTTTGGGGCTACTCTATATTCGGTAGTTATATGAACTATCTTGACTCTAGATTATGGTAGGATATTTGCAAAGGAAACCCTTTGTATAATCGGAGATCACTGATAACTCTTTCGTTTCACGGATTATAGGCTCCAGCAAAATTCAAAAAGGAGGATTTTGCAAAATCTCATTTTGGAACTACTCTATATTCGGTAGTTATATGAACTATTTTGACTACTGGATTATGGTAGGATATTTGCAAAAAAAGCCATTGTATAATGGGAGAGTCATGATAACTCTTCCTTTTTTACCGATTATAGGCTCAACCAAAATTCAAAAAAGAAAATTTTTGCAAAATCTCATTTTGGGGCTACTCATATTCGGTAGTTATATGACACTATCTTGACTATAAGGTATGGTAGGATATTTGCCAAAGGTCACTTTGCTCCAGTCAAGATAAATTTATTTACTACCGATTATAGGATAATAGAAATTCAAAAGATAAAGGATTTTTATTTTGGGGATACTTTATATTCGAAGCTATAAACTAAATTGACTCCCGATTGTTGATTAACTACCGATTGTATAGTTATCTACCGATTGTAAATGGTAGTTTGGCCATTAAAAAAACGGGATTATGGATTAACCTTCCGATTATGAATTAATCTTCCAATTATGATATATTTTGTCCTTTTGTGTCTCCCCTAATTCATTTAGGGTCGCCCCTAAAAATGCTAGGCTTATTAAGAAGAGAGAAGAATTTACAAAACTCATGTCACATGTAGTAGAAGAGAACAAAGACAGGACCAAGTTAATAGGAATTTAGAAATTCTAAACCAACCATGGAGGAAACCATACAAAAAAGCCGCACCTCACGTCTCCAGAGGGGCGAGGCCCACTAAGACCCACAAATAAATAAATAAAAAAAATTGTGAGAGGCGGTTTTAATAGGACTCTTTCTCGATCTGTTAAGAACGATTGATTGCAATTATATCATTAAAGAAAAAAGAAGGTCCCAATCTGATAGAAGCCTGTCGATTATAAATTAACAAAAATCATACATCTACGGGGTTCAAAATCCCATGAAATCTCTATTTCACATGCACCATGGGCAGCCCCATAGAGGGTAAACAACACCCTCCATATTTCTGCGAAGTGGTTTTCGGAGCTGTGTGTCACGAGATTACTCACGGAATATAGCCCCGATCAACCTAAAATTATTCATTAATAAGAATGATATATCTACCGGGGCTCAAACTCCCGGAGATCACTGTGACTTACATGCACCGCGGACTTCACATGGCCCTCTATAATTATCTTTAGTGGTGGGGTTTTTGAGGACTATGTCTCACGGGATTTCTCACAATATACAACCCCGGTCAACTTAGAATCACTCATTAACAAAAATGATACATCTACTGGGGATCATAATCCCAAGACATCACTGTGACTCACATGCACAGTGGGCCCCATAGGGGTAAACAACACCCCTTTATAATTCTCTGTGATGGGGCTGTGTCTCACCGGATATCTCATGGCATACGGCCACGATCATCCAAGAATCACTCATTAACAAAAATGATACATTTGTCGGACCTCAAAATCCCGGGAGATCACCGTGACTCGCATACACCGTCGGCCCCACGGTGGGTAAACATCAGCCCTCTATAATTCTTTATGGTGCCCCCTAGTGCTATGTCTTACGGGATTTCTCGCGGTATACATCCCTGGTCAACCAAGAATCATTCATAAATTAATGGACACCCACGGTCCCACTAGTGACAGAAACAGATTAGCACTAGTACTTTTTTCTTGTTTTTTTTTTTTGCTAAGAAAAACCACCATTGATTAATTTAGAATTAGCACTATTACGATATACCAGAATTCCCTTCCTTTACCATCAAACAATCGATAGTTTCCTTCCATTCAAAGCGGAAACAGTGACAGAGCCCGGGATAACCAACGTGCAAAAAGGCAGTCGAAAGCCGCAAATTTTGTTTAGGAAGCTACGATAACTCACTATATGACTAAAATTACTAGATACATGTCCACAGTTACAAATCCCTTTTTTTTTTTTGATTTCATGAGGTCCAAATAACATAACAACCCAATACTGCATCATATCTAGTCTGCACATTTATTCATTCAAAACACATATTAAGACCAAGTAAATAATGGTAATTATATGAACTTCAGTGTTTGTAAATTATAACTAGCCTGGATTTCAAAACTTTAAAGATTTATTTGAGATCCTAATAAAGCATCATCCTATCCCCACTGGCTTTGTCTCCCTTTCCAGTTCCGTAAAAAATGAGGATGCAACTAACTAAAAGGATATAACCTCAGGATTCTCTTTCTTTTCAAATAAACCAGGGGGACAAAGTTCAAAATATCTCAAATTATGAACAGTTTTATTTAGTTTCCGGAAAACTAGGGAGGACCTCCCTAGTCCAAGCACAGCTCAGCCACTGGGTATAACAACCAAATAATTTTATGAAAATGACAAACCGGTTTATAAACAAGGATTAATTGGGGGCCACACGAAATAATTGGGGGCCTCACAAATTTTATACCCACACCCAAAATTATAGGGGGCTTCAAAATGAGCTTGAAAGTACCATTCTACCCTTCCCCAAATAATAAAAACTTAAAACCTAATAACCCTTAATCTAAAATCTCCCAAATCATAAAACCAAAACCCCCCTCCCTCACCCGACTCCCATCTCTCTCGCTATTAATGACACCCGAAGAAAAAAAAATTTCTTCAATTGATTTCATCTTCGTAATCTTCGATCCAGAAAATAAAACCCTAATTTAATTCTGTTTGCGTTTATTTTGATGGGTTACTTTCGAAATTAGGTTTTCCAACAGAAAAATTAGATTACGGTTATAGGGTCGTCATATCGATAGGTTTATACTAACGACTTTTGATCTGCATGTTTTTTTAATGAAAAATCGTTGATGTCTAAGGTGTCGGAGATAACAATCCTTTTTCTGGGTTTAAGATTTTTTCCCAGAATAAAGTCGTCAGTATATTATAAAATAAATTGACGATCCTACTATAACGACCCCTTTTTATACACTAACGACTCTATAAGACCAAAAACTACCTCTCTGACCAAATAAATGGAAGGGTCGTCATGTTAATTCCATAGACGATAACGACTATTTGGTTGAGTCCTTTATGTATAAAAAAATGTTAACGACTCTTATTATTCGTCCACTAAATGACAAAAATGATAACGAGTCGTTCATGTATATAAAGAAAAATGTTAACGACTCTTATTCAAAACTAATGTTAACGACTATTATAAAAAATGTTAATGACTCTTATTCAAAACTAATGTTAACGACTCTTATAAAAAATATTAATGACTCTTATTCAAAACTAATGTTAACGACTCTTATAAAAAATGATAAATGAATGACGATTTTTCATAACCGCACATTAGAGTCGTCCATTTATTCAAAACTAAATGACGATTTTTCATACTGCAGATTAGAGTCGTTTATTTATGTGACAAATAACTAACGACTCTTAAGGTGCGTCGGTTTAATAAACTCGAACCTAACGACTCTAACTGCTTGAGTCACTTTGCATAGTGACCATGAATCGACAACTTGGAGTACCATTCATGCGATTTGAAGAGTATAGGAATACCTGATTGTTTAGAGCTTTGGGTTCTTCATTTTGAGTATTGGTTCCATCATTTTGAGCAAAAGGATCTTCATTTGTAACCATTTTAACCTAAATTTTCCCCCAAAACTCACTTTCTTCCTCTCTATCCAACAACATAGAAACACAAATTTTCTATAATCTTAATTTTTACCCAAAAACTGATTGAATCTAACTTAACAAATTAACAACTAATCTAACCTAATCAACTCAATTAACACTAACTATTTTGGGGGTAGTTTAGGCATTTTTAAAAATTAGGATAAGGGGTAGCACTAAAATGCTATTGGGGGACCAACTGGTGAGGCCCCCAATTACTTTTTGTGGCCCCCAATTTTTTTCGTTTATAAACCGGTTTATTGCCACAAAATAGAAAACACAAATGTGGGCCAAACACCATTAATAGTTGAATACCACATTGAGGTATCAACTATCAAGTTTGTCCATAATCTACTCGTGAAACCACATGAAAAAAACCAGATGTACAGAAGTTGTTTTGTTTCCACGGCACAAAATGTACTTAAAGCAAGTCTTATGGTGGAAGGATTCCATCTTCCATTTTCCACGCCACCTCATCATTTGCAATAGTTCATGGAAGGTCAAGTGTAGTGTTGAAATTATAGAAACGGTAATCAAAATAGCGTTTTATGCTAATGAGAATAGCGTCAGAAAAACGCTGATAAGAATAGCGCTTAACGCTATTAAGATTAGCGATTTTCTTTTTCTTTCGGCCATTAGATTTATTGTAATATACGGATAATAAAAACAACGCTGATAAGAATAGTGTTTTACGTTATTAAGATTAGCTTTGGACGCTATTCTGATTTGCGCTTTTCGTCCTCTAGTGCTCTATTATGAATAGCGTTTTACGCTAATCTGATTAGCGTTTTCGTTTTCACATAGCATCCCACGAAATCATGGAACATGGCTTGGAAAAACTGTGGAAAACAACAACTTGGAAGCCACTAGACTTGACATTGCACAATTTTTCCACACTTGCTCTTAGTAACACAAGGATATCCCTAACTAGTTACCAATATTGCATGAGAAGCTAGTATTATCTTGACATTATTCAAATTTTGTACAACTAAGCTACCCACTTTCCCGCGTTTTGCATTTTCAGGTGATTAGAATGATATGATCTTGATATTTTGATGTCATTTTTCTTATGAAACCCCAAAGGGAAAGAATTTGAAATTAATGTTGAAGATTTATATTCTTCTTACAAAGCTATATATTCCTACTAAAAAGGAGTGCATTCCAAGATAGGAAATCTCGTTATCCTAATCTTCAACTGTTATTTTCAAAGCGGTAAGCGGTAATCTTATACGTCTCGGAGTGCACCCATTATTGGTGATAACGTGGATACTTATAAGAAATCCTCTCTCCTCTCTCGTTTTAGAAAATAACTGTTTTTCTTTTTCCTAGAACAAGTTCTTCTGAAATCTTTAGATTTTAATTTCATATGAAATCTTCAGATCTACTGACAAATTTGGTTATAAATGTTACTATTTCTTAGTATCGAATAAAACTATCTCTATTAAGCGATTCTAGGGTTTTGTAAATATTGATTTTAGTATATCTTTAGTTGATTTCATCTCTAACGGCTTGTGTAAGCCAATTTGATGTTTTTAATAGGCTTTGTGACGTTTCCATTGAATGGATCATTCATATCAACAATATCATCGATGAAGATTTGCCAGAAGTAGCCGAAATTCAACAGTTATATGTGAAGATTGATGGCTAATAGAGGTGATCGTGTTAACAACGGACTGCGAAAATTACTCCCCTTTGGGACATATTAATTTAGTGAAGAAGAAGAATTCAAATGACAAAATATTATTCATATGCCATCTCTCAAATATCTATTTTCATCTTTTATGTACTTTAACATGATGTCCATTCTAGTTATTATATCCATAATAAAATCAAGACATTTCCTTCAATTACATGAGTTAGATATCATCAAGAAATTAGCTTTGAATTCGATGTAAACTGGTACCAAAATGCCAAGATAAATAACCATATCATTGGAGGCTTCCCCTTTAGATAATTGGTTTTCCATTTGCAGGAAAGGGATAATGTGCAACTTGGCGTGTCCTTTTCATGAAACTGAGTCTATGTTATCCCGAGCCACTAATGGCATTTAAGAAAAGTCTGTATAATCCTGAGCCACGTAGTGCATATAAGAAACGGAAGTGATAGGGCTACCGCGGGGTTATCCCGACAGATAATCCCGCCTCTCACAGTTGGGTGGCCCCCACCCCACCCAACCCCACCAGGAAAATAAGGGATCCCGTCATTATGTGAGAGGCAGGATTATCTGTAGGGATAATCCTGTGGTAGCTAAATCATTTCCGTTTAAGAAAAGGTGAGCCTTGGAGAGTTTGATGTGGACTTTGAAGGTTAATAACTGACCATTAATTAGTATACTGACAGGTTGTCATTTGTAGATGTAGAAAATCCTACCACTACATCCAAAGGATCTCATACATGCATAAAGAAGTCAAACAAAGTAGAGATGTAGGAGAACACAAGAGATACGTGGTTCGGCATGATTACCTACGTCCACGGGGTGAAAGGATGGTCGTATTACTATTTTTCCGATTACAAATTGTATGCTTTCTCTCTATGCTCTTGGTGTACTCTCTTCCCTCACTTCTTGCTTACCTCTCTAGCCCTATACATGATTCCTATTTATAGCCATAAAATAGTGATACAACGATATTACAGTGTTGGGCCTAATACATCTTCCTTGATGCTCTCTTCGGGTGTCTACTAGATGCTTCACTGATCTTCCCTTCGCCCGAGTTTGAAGCATACGGCAGAGTGGTGGCCGCATCCGATGTTGCTTGTTAGGTGATGTCGATCGATGTCGCCTTCTAAGGTTCTTGGCGAGTTTGGCCAGGAGTCTTCCTTATCTCTTTACCTACTTTGTCGAGCATTAAATGTCCTCGAACGAGGATCGTCACATCGAGAACTTTTCCTCCCCTTTTGCCTCGATCTCTCGACCTATCTTCATTCCTCTTTTCTCGTGCCCCAATCCGGTGGGGTGATTCGGTGCTTTCACTACTTCGCTTTCTTTGGTGCGCCTTCGGCGGGATGGCTCACTGTTGTCCTGTGGATTATTCACACCTACATTTATGCCCCTTCTTCCACTCGTGTAGTTGACACGTGGGGGAAGAAACCGCCTCGTCTTCCCACGTCTTCGGTCATCACGGTTTTCGCGCCATCTTTGTTCCCCACTTTCTTCGATTCTTTTGTAGGTTCACCTTCCTCGTCGGTTATCACGGGTAGGTTTATAAGCCCAGATCCTGAACCTTTTTTCTTTTTACACATTCCTTTGCTAACTTCGTCTTCCCTTCTCTCTCCCTTCTCTCTTGCCTTCTTTCCCACCATTAACTATCTTCTCACCAGGTCTCCTTCCTCCCTTCTCTATTATCAGGCGTCTCTCTGTTTTTTACGCTCTGGCTGCAACTTGGGTTCCGGCTGTGTTCGCCCCTCTGTCCTTCTCTCTTGATTTTCATGGCGTCTTCAACTCCTTCGATGACGGAAAAAAGGTGTGTGAGTTATGTATTTTACGATGAAGACGGCGTTTCACTTGATTCTGTTTGTTGTAGAGAGTCCTTCCAAGTATGATTACCGCGCTCTAGATTCTATCTTCACCGATAATCCTTCTTCGTTTTCTTGTAGGGCTGACAAGAGGGCTGCTAAAGACTTGTCGGATGAGCAATATGTTCAACAGGTTGAAGGATGAGTTCGATCTCCATGGATATGACGCGTCGGGCTCTTGTCGGGGCGGGAAAAGGGTGTTACGAAGAGGGACGATGTTTTGAGATTCCCTCATTCGGCCGAGGCGACCATCGTTACCAGGGGCCAGCTAGAGATCGGGCTGCGTTTCCCTCTATATGATCCTAGCCTCCCGTTCTGGTACGAGGCCCTTTCTAAGATTCTCCCGTGTCGCGACTTGGCTCAGTGGAACGGCAACACCTTTCGTATCTGTCCAGGAGTGGGAAAGGCGTAGCCGAGGCGAATGTGCTCCTACCACTTGGTCTACCTACGATCCTTCCCAGGCGAGTGACTATACTCCTGCCAGTTTCGCTGATAACTATCGGAGCGGGACTACCACCAATGGCGATCTCGCCGGGTTTGCTGCCAGCCCTCATCGCCATAAAACTCTTCCCGAAGGTGTTAGGAGACTTCTTTTGGATGAGGATCACGAGGGGAAGGGTTCCAACAAACACGCCGAGTCATACTAATGACACGGCTTGGGATTGGGTTCTATTGTTTATTTCCGGTCCTCTTTTAAGTGGCAAATTTCCTCCTCACGAATTTTATCCTTTACGGGTAGTCAATGTTGATCGGGTAAGTGTATTCCCCTGTCTTTATAGCTTGATTGATCGGCTCGGGCGACTCGTGGGGTGATGTTTTAGTTTTGGTGTTTTTCGAGACTAAGTCCCGGGGTGTTCTCTTCGGGACTCTTGTTCATCCGAAGAGGGATAGAGGTGCGGGAGCCGAGGAGGAGACAGGGGAAGATAACAAATATACTTATTCGTTTTTTATTTGACGTACATGTACGTGCCCCTATTTGTTGCCTTGCATGGTTCGACATCGGCTCATGCACAAAGCGAGGGTTGACAAGGCTGGTGGTACCTCGCGAAGGACGGTGAGGATCCGATGATCGGCTACCTTTATCACATTTCTGAGGAAGTCGCCTCGAAGCCTTCGATGTTTCGTCTACCCTTGTAGGTGAGAATCCCAAGGAAAGGGTAAGGAACCCAAGGAGGATGTGCACTGCCCCGGAGAGCGTGCCCCCGGGAGGTGGGCGATCAAGGGATTATTGTTCTCTCCGATGGCGTTGTGTATGTTATGTCCGATGGTGATGATGATGAAGATCTTTTTGATGAGGAGGGCGATACCCTTGGTAATGAAGATGAGTCGAGACAGGCGGAGAAGTCGGGTGGTAGTGGGAACCTTGTGATCAACGGTGATGTGGGAGAAAGTTCTTTGTCGGGAGCGGGCGGCGGGGACTCTTCCTTCCGTGGCTCCTAATTCGGGCAGCGTACCTCCTTCACCGTCTCGGGCCCCTATGTGCAACTATCTCGGGGCACTTATTTCTCCCGATTTCGCCTCCTGCCCGACGAGGAGAAGATCAATCTTTGTTTCGTTGTATGAAGCTAGTGCAAAAGTACCTTTGATCTGCTTGGTGAGTTGAGTTGTTCGGGTGTCGCTTTCATATTTTAGGAAAGTCTTGACCATGATGGTGCGGTTTATAGGACATCAACCGCTCGTTGTTGAATCTTTTGCTCTCCCGGCGCAGGGAGGTCGCCAAGAGGGAGAATCTCCGCCTCTTGTTACAGCAGGAACGTGAGCGATCTCGGAAGTTGGAGAAGGAGTTGGCCGAGGTACAAGGTACTTATTTTACTTTCAACTAGTCATGATTGATCTTGTAGTGCCAATATCCTGAGCTTAGTACTCCGCCTGCCAAGATCTTCTAGTGCGGAGGCCGAATGCTGCCATGAGGTGTCGTTTGTTGAAAAGGGAAGTGAACATAGAACGGGATCATGTTTCGAACTTGCAACGAGAGAATAGTTAACAAGGACGCTAAGATCGATCGTTTAGAGACCGATATCGAAGATCTTCGGTCAAACTACATCGCTACGAGACTTTAGAGTACGTTCCAGGAAATTGACAATCTTAGGGCGAACTTGGCTCGGTTCCAGGGGATCGCAGCCGATAAAACGTTGTTGGGCGACAACTTAGAGGGGTCGGTGTGGTCGGTTGAGACTTGAGTTCGAGATTTGCATGCGAGATCGTCTCCGGATCTTGGCGGTGAGGGATCGCCGAGAAGTGTGTGAGAATCCCTTGAGAAACTTAATGAATCCAATAAGGTTTCGAGGGTTGGAGTGGGTTCGTTCCCAACTATCGGGTTTGCACGTAGCCCACTCCAGAGAGGTCGAGTGGAGTGATCACAAGAATCTTGCCCACAATGAGTTTAACGAACAACGATATTTAGAGCTTTCTTAGAAAGTGTCTTCTCTCGAGTGTAGCCATGTCTGAGTTTGCGGGAGACCATTAGGGTAGTTGCCCCTTTGTTGGAAGGTGGTGTGCCCCGTGTTGCGCTTTTCTTGTCGTTGTCTTAAGGCTATTGTTGTGTGGACCGACCGTCTTTGTTGTTTTAGCGTAGAAGCGAAGGCGGCATCATTGGAGGAGGAGAACGTCCGATTGAAGGGGAGGAGGCTCGGCTGCTCGAGAGGGTGGCCCTGCTTGGCGGCGTCGGTAGTTGTGGCGCGAATCTTCTGCCGAGAAGGCGAAGTTTAGCGATGAACTTGTCTCGAAAGGTTAAAGCGGTGTGAAGGCGGTGCTTGATAAAAAGCGAGCCGATGTCGGCATTTGCTAAGAAGGCGATCCAGGGACCCGTCCCTTCGAAGGAGTGAATGTGTATTTTTATTTGCGTCGCTTTCTTACCCCTTGGGTTGTAATTCGCTTGAACACCTTTTAATTTCTTGCACAACTTTTGTTTTTATGGGGTCTTTGCGTCGCCGATTTGTTTGTTCTTCTTGATCCGACGCTATTACGCTGCGATGTTATTGTCCTTATTTATGTTGAGTTGACGACGCGTGGTTTGTTGTCGTGACCTTGTTATGTGAGCCTGTACGAATAGATAGGTTAGTTATAAATGCCGTTTCTGTCGAACACACTCAACAAGGAGGGTCATCGGGCCCGATGCCATGTCCTGATTGAGGCATCTAATCACCGTCTTTCGAGATCTAGTAGAAGGGTAGTTGGTCTTTCCTAGTTTCTATGGGATCGACATCCCAATAAGTTATCGATTAATCTTCTTGGGCAAGTGATTTCGGCCACTTGCGAGGAGAGCAATGTTATTTGCTCATTGTCGGTACTCATGCCTCGACAATCGGCCCACTGGTTTCCAACCCCCAAGGCCCTGGACTACCTCGGCACTTGCACACCGCCATCGCCCGAGTTCGAATAGTCGGTGTTAGTGTAAGTCGCCCGGCACTTGCACAATGCCATCGCCCGGGTTGAAACGACCATTCAGACGCACTTGTCACATTTCCAACCCCACGCGGCCTTTCACGGAAATAAATGACAAGATATCTTACCTGATTTTATGGGTGGTAGAGCTTTAGTCGTGCTGCATTCCACGGTCGTGGCTCGGGTGTTCCGTCGGCTTTGGTATCTTGTATGCCCCTTCTCCGACCTTCTCAACAATTGTGTAGGGTCCTCCCAGAGTGGCGCAAGCTTCACAGCCCCTTTTGTCACGCTCATAAGCGGGTAAATGCTTTAGTACCAAGCGTCACGGTTGGAATTCTGCAGGTCGGACCACGTTTGTTGTATTTCGTTGGATCCTTCGTTGGTAATTCTCCATCTTACGCGGGGGCCATCTCTCTTGTTTCTTCTAGATCGTGGAGTTTAGCCAAGATAAGATCTGCTTAGAGATGTTTCGCCTCCATGCTTCGGTCCTTGTGGTGGGTATCATCGGCTCGTGGGCAGGATGGCTTCGGTCCCGTATGTTAACATGAAAGGTGACAATCCAGTTGCCTCCCTGCGGGTTGTCCTATATGCCCACAAGACGTTGTAGAGTTCTTCACACCATTCCCCATATTCCCCGTCAAGTTTCTTCTTCATGTTATCGGCGATAGTCTTGTTTGTGATCTCGGCCTGTCCATTGTTTTGGGGTATAGGGGCGTGGACTTGCTCTTAGGATGTTTTATGTGTTGAATAGCAGGTCGATGTTTTTGCCTTGTAATTGTTTCCCGTTGTCGAGAGACGATTCTTTAGGAACCCCAAAGCGGCATATGATGTGTTCCCAGGATGAATCGAAAAACATCTTTATCCCGTATGTGTTTCGGTGGGCGGCCTCCAACCCACTTGGTGAAATAGTCGGTGGCTACAATTAAGTACTTCCTTTGTCACGATCCGACGTGTAATGGTCCCACGATGTCGATTCCCCATTTAGCGAAGGGCCGAGGGGGCCCGTGTGAGAGTTTAATGTTACGAGGCGCATGTATCTTCTTCCCAAATTTTTGGCATTAAATGCAAACGACGGCCATATGCTTCGCGTCCTCATTCATGTATGGCGAAGTATCCCATGGTTTTTAGCTCGTACCGCTAGAAATTTGTGACCGAATGTGGTTTCCGCAGCCCCATAGTGCAATCGTTGAGGATCATATGCCCCTCCTCCTTACTCGGAGCACTTTAGCAATGGCCCTAGATATGACTTTACGTATAGGCGCCATCTCGAAGTTCGTGCGCGCGGCTTTGCTCTTGATCTTGTTGATCTCGGGTCTCCCCTTGGGCAGCCTTCTGTTTCGAGGTATTCATGGATCGGCTTCCTCAATCATCGGCCGATATTGGTCGGTAGTGGTCGCCGCGACTTGTGCTTGCCGATATCCGCGATCTCGAGTGCGAAGGCATTAGGACCCTCATGATTCGATACCTTGATGGGTTTGTCAACATGGAAGCAATATATCTAGAGGCGTCAGTGGCGATTTTCCTTCCTACGGATGTGTCGAAACTTGATGCTCGGTATCGGGTGATGTAGAATTGGACGAGCTCCCGGTATTTACGTAGTTGAGGGTCATGTATGGCGTCTTGCCCATTGATTTCTTAGGACCACCGGTTGGGAGTCGCTCGTAAGCCGTACCTCTTGGATTCCCATCTCCCCTATTAAGCGCGGGGGCATGTACTCTTTGCCTCGTGATACTATGACATTGTTAGTTGCCTTAAGCTCGAGCTAAATGAGTCGACCATCTTTTTCCCCTTTGGCGTCGTGAAGACCAATCCCAAGCCAGACCCATCTTTATTAGATGACCCGTCCACGAAAACCTCCCACCGTGTAGTGTGTTGCATGACGAAAGCAGGGTCGGACGGGTCTTCTCTGTCTTCCTCCATTCCGGGTATGTCTTCTACTTCGTCTTCGTCGGGGAAATCTACCGAAATCGGCCCTTTACCTGTGCTTTCTGCATGCCGTTCTCATCTCGTAAACGATATCGGCCTTATTTTGCGCACTCCACTTGGAGATCCGCCCCAGGCACAGGCACTTATGTTGTCGAGTGCCCGGCTCTATGGGGAATTTGTAAGCACCCTTATTTTGTGGGTTTGAAATTATGTCAGAAGCACAACGTTGCGAACACTAGTGGTAATATCGGTTTCTCGATCCTGGTGTAGTTCCTCTCGGCCGGGCTCATGGTCTTGCTTATGAAATACACGGCTTTTCTTCCCCGACGTTCTTGACTAGGACGAGGCGCTAATCGCGTGACTAGTTGCCCCAAGGTATAGCGTTAGTACGTCCTCTGGCTGGGTCTTTGCAACAAGCGGCAGACGCAGCGAGATGTTGCTTGATTTTTGAAACGCTTCTTCGCATTCCTCGGTCCATTTAAACTTTTCTCCCTTTCGTAGCATCCCGAAGAAATCCTTGCACTTGTCGGACGACCGCCAAAATATCGCCCCAAGGCCGCCAAATTCCATTCAATCGTTGCACATCTTTTCGGGTTACGGCGACGGCATTTCCACCACGGCCCCGACCTTATCCGGGTCGGCCTCAAATCCCTTTGTCGGTGATTATGTATCCCTAGAACTTGCTCGAGGTGACCCAAAAGGTGCACTTGGCCGGATTGACCCTCATCTTATATCTTCTCATGGTTTGGAATATACCTCGAAGGTCGCCGATGTGCTTGTCGGCCACCTTGCTTTTGACCAACATATCATCCACATACACCTAAATGGTGTCGTGTATTTTATCTTCGAACATGTCTTCCACCAGCCTCTGATAGGTGGCGCCGGCATTTCTTAATCCAAATGGCATTTTGGTGTTGGCCATGACCCCTCTTGGTGTGAAGAAGGACGTATGTTCTTGATCTTCGGGGGCCATGGGTATTTGATTGTACCACAGTATCAGATCCATGAGAGTTATCGCCTTATACCCCGACGATGGATTCCACTAGGCGATCGATCTTTGGGAGAGAGGAGAGCTTTCCTTTGGGCACGCCTTGTTCAGTCACTTGTGGTACATCTTGATTAAACGCCCCAGTTTCTTTTTAGGGACTATCACCATATTAGATATCCATTGTGGGTATTGGGCCTTTCGAATGATCCCCAGCTGCATACTGACTTCTTCAATTCGGCCTCCCCATTTGGTTGTAGCTCGGGTGCGATTCTTCTCATCTTTTTTCGATTGGTTTGAACTTGGGGTCTATGTAGGTGGTGCGGAGAGACACCAGGTCAATTCCTTCCATATCGCGCATTTGCCAAGAGAATATGTCCATGTGCTCCTTGAAAGGGTTATCCTTCTGGGATTGTTCGCTTGTCAGAGGGACCCTATCCTCACTAATCTCGGCTCTCCTCGGTGCCCAGTTGACTTGTTGGGTAGGTTCTAGAGCCGAGAAATTTTGCTTTGGTTCGCCAGGCTGTAGTCGGCTCTGTGATTGCTATAAGGTCTCCTTTTTAGGCTTCATAGGAAGAAACGGCTTGCGACATTACCCTTTCTAGCTCCTCAGGCCTTCATTTCCTTGGACTTGTTCTTTTCTTGTCGTTTCCTTGACCGCCTTTCCTCATTCTGCGGACGTCTATTTGCACGCCTTTGCGCCTTTGGGATCGCCTAGTACCTCTACCACTCTCGGTAAGATGGGAACCGCAATCTCGATGATAAGCGGCGACCCCTTTAATTCCCGCGAGCCGGGGCGGCCAGTGCTTCGTATGGTGACACGACATCGACCACGCAAGGTGGTGAGCGTGTCAAGGAATCCCCTCCCCGTCCGAGACTCGGAGGTGACTTCTCCGCTGTTTGCATTCTTGTTAGTTGAAGCGTAAATTCGATGGGTTGTGAGGAACCGGGATATCATCGGACAACTCCATCCTCTTGAAAGTGTCGTAGAAACAGATCACCAGTGAGCTTCAGCTGTCCATTAATATCTGCGGACGCCCCGTTTCCTCGATCAATAGGGTTATTACTAAGGGATCCCCATGTGCTTGGCCGTTGATAGGACGTCTTTTGAGAAGGTGATTGTTTGCATCATCCATGGTTCCATGGGATCGGCCATACTGAGATTTTTGTCACTGTCCCCGGCGGATTCTCAGGTGACATCAGCTCCCAAGTCGCACTAAGGAGCGCCGAGCGTGATATGCGTTGTGCTAACCGATGTCGCCGCTAATCTCATTCGGGTGCATCAGACATTCGCCGGCAGTGCTGCGATGTCTCGACGGCAAATGCCGAAGTACCCACTACGATTAAAGCCGGACGATGTCTTTTCTACTTTCACTTATCGCTGGGAATGGCCGCGTCTCATGATAAAGGTGAACGTATTCTTGTCCTGCTTAATCAATCCCTTGAGTCTTGGAGCAACGGTCATTCCTTTCAACTTCCTGAACACTTCTTTCCAATGGGCGACGAGAATGGAGTATAAGATC
>JAJJWW010014158.1:0-47419 GCA_023531295.1 Papaver armeniacum
GTAGAGCATAGCTCGGTTGAACCCACCAAGCGTTGGTTGTCATATTTTAGTTAATCAAATCTCATTTTAAAGAGTCGCTTGATTATGTACTAGAGTCAACTTCGTATAGGTTAGCTTGAAAGTATTAGGATATGAGACATTACAAGTATTGCGAAGACTTGAAGAAGTGAAGAAGTAAGAAGCTATAACGACAACATCATCCTTTCACTTGAGGTTGGTGATATTTGACTTGAGCTGTTTCATTCCCTAACGTATCTTTCAAGTCGTGCATATTGAAAACGAAATCGAGAAGCATGAACACTCTAGATAGACATAGTATTAAGGAATACAATATAAAGTTTATTTCTCAACCATTAAACTTTGTAGATAAGACATCGACATAATTGTTTAAATGCTATTGTGATTATGTATGGGTATGAGGTGAGGAATTCATCCTAAGAAACAATGTTTTACATGTGTTTTAAGGAAGTAAGTTCATAAACTTGTTAATGAATCGAATAGGAAATCGCCAGGCGTTATTGGGATTGTTATTCATTGCATATCTTGTGAACATCCAATATGTGTAATTTAGTATAACCGCTCACGACTTAGGGTTTCGAAATAACATACACCAATATGATCATCGAGAACATATTCACAAGGTTACCTGCTAAATCAATTTCATCAATTAAACCTAGGAAAAAAAAAAAAAAAACTCCTTAATTCTAATCATCAACAACAACCCAAAATCAATCATCATCAACAACAATTCAACAATAACCCAAAATTAATCATAATCAACAGCAAGTCAAAATCAGTCATCATCAATAACGCTTCCATCAATCAAACCTAAAAAAGAAAAACAAACACAATTCTCTAATTCTAATCAACGACCCAAAATCAATTGATTGCAAATGAGATCGAAGTATGTTATTTTTCTCAATCAAGTTCGAAAAAAAAACGATTTCAGAACCAGTTACGATTGGCTTTATGGTTTTCAGAAGCCAACTGTAACTCGTTTATAGTTGGATTTAGTGAGTTACGGTTGGTTTCGAAAAACCAAAAATATGAGTTACGGTTGGCTTTTTGGTTCTCAAAATCCAACCGTAACTCGTTCTGATTGGTTTTAGTGAGTTCACAGTTGGTTTCAAAACCAAAAATATGAGTTCTGATTGGATTTAATGAGTTAAGGTATGTTTCGAAAAACCAAAAACATAAGTTACGGTTGGATGTAATGAGTTGCGGTTGGTTTCAGTGAGTTACGGTTGGCTTTACTGAGTTATGGTTGGCTTCGAAAAAAAAAAAAAAAAAGAACCATAACTTTTTTACGGTTGCACTCGTAAAAAAAAAAAAAAAATTCAACTGTAACTATAAGGGACTTTTGAAATTACCATCTAATGACCGATTTTGTCCTATTATATCAGCCCCTATTATAGGATTCTTTTTTTTTTTTGCTAGGATAATCTTTTTTACTGATAATCTATGATGTATTCTTTTTGTTACTGATAATCCTCATTGTTTACTGATATGAAGTAGGAACCGTTTTTACCCTATGTGATAGCCTTTAATTTTCAATAGATGTGTGCTTTCATCAAAAAAAAAAAAAAATGTACAGAGAAGAAAAAAAATGGATTGATATAATCATTCAGGAAAACATCAAACTCTTACAAAACTTATGGGTATCTTTTTGAGTTCAAAAATTATCACTAATTTGCACAAAGTATCCGCCTCTAATGAAGACCACAACTTTCTGAATCCTAAAACCATTCCTACCTTTACTATTTTTTGCAGCTCCTCCTTAACTTTTTACCCACAAGATAATTTAAAACTATTCCATTAAAACCTCAAAACAAAGCAAAATAGTACATCCTTATTGTCTATTTTAATTCAGGAAATTGATAAATAGATCCCACGTCCTATTTCACAAACCTTCACAATGAAAATTCAAAAATGCTAAATTATAATTCTACAACAACGCAGTAGGTGGTGCATGATGAATAATGGCAATTCTACATTTTTATGGCATGATAAATGAAGCCAAGGCTCTAATGGGGTATTGTTGACAGTTTGTTAAGAATGGTGAGTGGATCTAGGAGTGGCGTGGTGTTTTGTCTCCCGCTGATATTCTTGCTCGTGACCACTTATCTTATAGGTTGTTTAAACAATTTCTTTAATTTAAACTGGGAGGAAGACATATTTTATCTTTAAACGTTTGTGTTGTAGTGACTTCAAGGTGAAACAATGCTATGATTAAGTGCTTGATGGACAGCCAGTTGGAATTCAAATTCAAGACACACCTCTTTGTTGGAAAAATGTCGTAACTCCTAAAGTCTCATTTCTGTTGTGGGCTGCAAACATAAAATTTATTCCTATGGCGACCATGTGCCATCCGTGGGAGTCGAACCCACAACTACATGGTGAAAACCATGTGCTTTGCCATTTGAGCTAAGACGGCAAATACAACCGTACTTATTCCTCTATCTATATGTGACAATGCGACGCCTCATATCAGGGTGAAAGAAACTGCTATCTAGGCATAGTAAATTACCTAATATATAACACCATTTGCTGATACCGCGCATAATGTTTTAGTTATCCACACTATGTTAGGACCATCCCATAATCATGTTTGGCTTATCTAATTTCATTTGTAACCAACTGGCATTAACCTAGTTGTCCAGGGGTTGGACTCCCAACCTATAGGTTGCGGGTTCAATTCCCGCTGCTGATCGATGGAAAAAAAAACTACCTAATTCATTTGTATGTATAAAATTCGGCGAATATTCACAGATAATGTAATGAATGTTAACTGAGACCTCATATAAACATTCCCAAAAGAGCAACCACACTAGCTACCTCACCACAGTTGTAACAAAAATTAGGCATGACTCGAGCTGAACCTGCAGAACAATCATAAAACTTTCAAATTAGTAAACCAATCACATAAAAAGTATGAGATTGCCTGCTCTGGTGTGCCTCTGCTTACTCGGTGCAATTTTACCTTCGATATCAATATAAGTCAGAGTTCTATGTTTATCAGTTGGATTGAAAACACACACACACACACAAAAAAAAAAAAAAAAATCAACCCCTTGAATGCCAATGCATGCTTTCGGTATTTCAACACAACATAATTTGATTCAATCTTCCACCATTAACTAATATCACAACCACTGACAATAAAAGAAAGTTATTAGCCAACATATCCTACACATGGAACTCAAGAAATTTAGATTGGGAAAATTACTTAATATATTTTAAGCTTGGGTGTCTTCGTAGTTATCTCTTGAATTTCGACACTAATTAGTTGGCCTGCACATTCACAATATTTTGGTCCTAAACATGCGAACTGGTCAGAAGGGGCAGCCCATTATCTTTTCAGCTTGTTTACATGTGGTCTATAAATTTGATCAGTAACCAACTATTTTGTGAACTTTTTGTTTGTTCGTTTTACATTTGGACAACCTACTCTTATTTTTCTTCTGGTTTAAGCATGAGTAGTTTTGTGAAACTTTATGGTGTGAATTTCAAAATTATGGGGTTTCTTCTCATATAAACATAACCCATTTCATAATGTTCGTAAAAATAATAGTTTCTGTTAGAGCATAGCTCGGTTGAACCCACCAAGCGTTGGTTGTCATATTTTAGTGAATCAAATCTCATTTTAAGAGTCGCTTGATTATGTACTAGAGTCAACTTCGTATAGGTTAGCTTGAAAGTATTAGCATATGAGACATTACAAGTATTGCGAAGACTTGAAGAAGTGAAGAAGTAAGAAGCTATAACGACAACATCATCCTTTCACTTGAGGTTGGTGATATTTGACTTGAACTGTTTCATTCCCTAACGTATCTTTCAAGTCGTGCATATTGAAAACGAAACTGCGAAGCATGAACACTCTAGATAGACATAGTATTAAGGAATACAATATAAAGTTTATTTCTCAACCATTAAACTTTGTAGATAAGACATCGACATAATCGTTTAAATGCTATTGTGATTATGTATGGGTATGAATTGAGGAATTCATCCTAAGAAACAATGTTTTACATGTGTTTTTAAGGAAGTAAGTTCATAAACTTGTTAATGAATCGAATAGGAAATCGCCAGGCGTTATTGGGATTGTTATTCATTGCATATCTTGTGAACATCCAATATGTGTGATTTAGTATAACCGCTCACGACTTGTTTGTGTTCTTGGTAAAACTATTCCACAAAGGCATGACTTATGTTTTGGTATGACTTTTATTAGTGAAAACCGATCTTAAGTAATCACACGAGATGGTATGATCGAGTTTGTGATTGTGTAGACCGAATGCGGGTAAGGGAACCGATCCTATGAAGAGGTGCAACACATCACAAAGGGGAATCGATCCTTGTATGAGGTGCGGCAAGTTTGTAGCAGAAAGGGGAACCGATCCTATGGACATGTGCAACATGTTTTTAGACAAATGGGAACCGATCCTATGGACATGTGCAACAAATATAAGTTAGATACCATATATATGTGGGGAACCGATCCTAGTACCTAGTCAACCAAATTTTGGGAAGCTAGTGTGACTATACTCATTACTCACATGGAGGTAGAACTGAAACTTGTTTTGGTAGAACCATTAAACCCTTGATTTATGATTGAGTGTTTCTTGATCAATCGCATAGTTCTTGAAAGTCAGATGGAACAATTCTAAACTTGTTTGGAAGTGTGGCAAATCGGTTTCAAGGTTGTAAGTATGAAAGAGGACTTACAAAATAAGGATGTCGACACACTTTGAACACATGCAAGAATGTTTTCTTTTATTGTTCAAGTTATTCCTTAATAGCTACGGGAAGGAAATCAGGGATCGAAACATAAATAAGTTAAGAATCTTTTATTTAAGGTTTTTAATTTTATTTTAGGAAAATGAGAATTAGTAATGTGCATTTACTAGTTGAGATTTTCCAAAGAGATTTTCGGTCATTATTTTGGACAGAGCATTTCCAAGAATTATGGAAACCGAATTTGGAATATATTGAATATCTTTGAGAATATTTTCGGTTTTGGAAATTCCTTGGTGTCCAAACTACCTTGTCAATAAATACTTGAAGTTTGCATTTCTAGCAAACTAATCCTTCGTGACAACAAACTTCCTCGGTTGTGTTGTTATTGGTGAAGCTGCCTATTCGGAGAGGAGAGTAACCTAATCAGGCGAAATCTCTTACGGCCGCTCAGTTTAAAGTCTTGTTTAGGATTGAGAATCTCTACGAGTACCGTTGGTGGGAAACTAGATAATTGCGGTTTATCATGTGTTTTCGATTGATTTGATTGACTAACGGTAGTTGAACTTTGATTGCACCTAGTTTGTTTATTCTTGAGAATTTTCTCTTCTGATATAAGATTCACTCAAACTAGATCGAAGTTTCGACATGGATCTTTAGACTGTTGTTAGTGCTAAAGATGATCCTGTGATAATCCATTGTTAACAGACTTCGTTCTATGCGTGATTGATCACAAGAGATTCAAGTTGTTGTGTGTAGGTGTTTATTGAAGATCTAAGAAGATTTGAAGACAAAGAAGATATTGAAGATTTCTTATTTGGGGTTCATAATCTTTGAATTGCACAATACTTGTTTCGGTATAAGAGGATCCAACTATAATCGGTTTATCCTTGTGGTAGATTGGATTGATTAGTTGTGTAGATCGGCATCAATTCAATTCTTTGTGATTAAAAGTATTGATTACAAAATCTTAACAATTACTTCGGTAGTTGAACATAAGATAGATCTAAGAACCTGACGAAGGAGTTTATTGAGATAAACAGAAGAGCCTTTGTCGAACTCATATCACTTGGTTGAAGAGAGTTGATACCAAACAGATTTGTTGTTCCTTTACTATTTGGAATACGAACAAAAGGAATTGTTCCAAGTACGTGACTTATTCATAGGTCAGAGGCGTGGGAATACATACGGAACTAGGTGAACTATAGGTTTAGTTGCTTGGTCTCAACTATACGAAGTTGGTTTAATTTTGTGTAGCGGCTTAATCCTGAGAGTATTTGATTCGGACAAGGCCCTGGGTTTTTCCCCGCATTTGCGGTTTCCTCGTTAACAAAATCTTGTTGTGTCATTTACTTTATATTTCCACATTATAATTGTTTTATTATAATTTAAGTAAATTACACAAACGTTAATTCCTATTTACTTGATAAGCAATCCTATTGTGTTTGGTTAATTCCGAACCATTTTATCAAGTAAACATACTTCGTTGTTGTATTGTCTCGACTCAGTCCATAGACAATCACTTTCGGAGAAAGGACTTATAGGTAGGAAAAGTTTTAGCTTGTGGTATATTTGGGTACCCTCGCCTTTTCAGTTTCAAAGTCGCGTAAGAAAAGAATGAGATGAAAACTAATAATAAAAGCAAAATCTTTAACTCAGGAGAATGGATTGTGGCAAATATCCATGAATATACCGATTCTTGCTAAAAACTAAAAGCACTGTAAATTAATTGTGATATAAAAATTAAATTGCATGGAATTAAGAAACTCGAAGTTCATCTTGACCGGCATAAGAACTCCAAGCATTAAGCATAATATCTTTTACTCTTTATGTCTACGATACGTATAAAGGGGATCATCCGGAATAATAACCTTCTTGGAATATCGATGGGTTTCCATCGATGTCTATGTTCTCATGGCTTCACAATATCGTTTCTTCAATTTGTGTACCCGGAAATGGCTCATATAACTTATTAATACCTAATTTTCATATAACCACAGGCCAGTGTTCACTACATAATTTGACAGAATAATAACAGTTGTAGATGTGTGATAGCACCAACCCATGTAAGTAGCAATATATAGCATAACCACCGTATCTTCTGTAATTAGTCTTATATTAAGCCAGAACAATTATCTAGACTAGGATTTATCGGATCAAGTAGTTTGGAACAATGCATATCTAGAAAAAACTCTTCACATAACTCTTCACTTAAACTATTAATCTATACCTTCCCAACAAAAACAACAAAAGCAAACGAGAATTTATTGTTCGCAAAATATGTTCAGATTCAACACTAAACTCAAGGCAAACAGAATAAAAGAGAGATTAAAATAAATCTATGAAACTCAAAATAAAAGAGAACAATTCTAAGGTAATGAGAAATACTACCCTGACCATTTGTGCATCTTTATTATTATTGGCGCATCTTACAATGCTCTGTGAGTTGTCATCAATCGACATGACTAGAATTGAAAATTTGCACTAAGAGTAAGATAATGTAAATGAAAATTTACCTTGAGAATAAGAATAAGTTGACATGCATGCTTTTAACTATTGATACATGGCATAAAAAAGATAATGACATGTTCATGAAAAACAAATTATCAGCAACATATTCAACCTACAATTAAGAACCTTCTAATCCATCACCCTATAATCAGATGTTGGATTTGCAATTGTAGTTATAACTGCAGATGTAGATGGTATGTCAGGATTTTTCATGGTGGTGGTGGTGGTGGAGAGTGTTAGAAACCTTGCTCGATCGAAATCGCGAGCGTTGCTATCTCGAAGCTTGTTTGTCAAGTTTAGTTGATCAAAACTATATACTTGATTTCTAGTCACTTATAGCTATGTCTCGGATTAGGATAAAAGTGTGTAGTTAAGCTTTAGACTTCACGGCGTTCAAATGAAGAAGAAGATCTACTGAAGAGCTTGGAGGAACTTCATCAACAAAAGGTATGTGGAGACTAAAACTTATCTATCACTCAGAAGTCTATTATATTCTATCTTCTAAAGAGACTAAGTCATATATCTATATAGACTTTTACTTTATACACATTTGATATTTCGAGCCGAGTTTATCTCGCTTATCTATTTCTCGAAATATTTGTTGGAAGCTTTTAGCTTTAGCTAAGTTCGTCGTATTCTTGACAAGTTTAACTGAAGACAATTTATTTGTTGGAAGCTAAATATTAAGTCAAAGATGATCATGTGAAAATTACCTTGAACATCATATATGATTTGTGTGAGACAATCATTTGATGTTAACTCGGGAAGTTTCGTTTTGATCGATTAATCACTTGAAAATAAGTTGAATCTAATGGTATGTGTAAGATTACCATTGTTATCTTACAAGGATGTTTCAATGATTAAATGAGAGTTTTAGAACG
Organism: Papaver armeniacum; assembly: GCA_023531295.1. Taxonomy (NCBI): domain Eukaryota; kingdom Viridiplantae; phylum Streptophyta; class Magnoliopsida; order Ranunculales; family Papaveraceae; genus Papaver; species Papaver armeniacum. Next base: position 8,127 of record JAJJWW010014158.1, read on the forward strand.
ACTACTGTGTATGGATATAATGCAGAATGTATACTTTGTATGATGACTGTGCAAGTCTAGTTCAGGTCCGAAACTCTTGTTCGCTTACCCTATTTGCAAACGGCTAGATAAGTCCAAGTCTAGAGCCGGTGTTTGCGTACCTTGTTTGCGAACGGCTGGACAAAGAAAAAGTCCGGAACTCTTGTTCGCGTACTCAGTTTTCGAACAGAGTGGTTAACTTATAAAATCGGTAAATTGTGATTATCATACTCATGAACTCGGGTTCGTTTGCGAGCTCACTTTGCGAACTAAAGTCCCTCAACTTTAATGTATTAAGGTATGCGAACTAGTTTTACAAACCGTGGCATTATGTTCATGAATTGGTTCTTGTATAAGTACTTTGTACAATTATAAACCAACCCGATTTTGCTTCAAATGATTCATATAATATTCCCATAATATGATGAACATTTGAACAACTCTCTTGAGACACATTTAGATTTATTTGATTATCTATCATGATTGATTGATCATCATATTTGATCTAGAAGTGTTAGATGAATATGGCTAAGTTATAAGTGTTAATATGGCTAACTTTGGTTGACTATTATTTAGCCAACAAGTATACATGTTTGGGTACGGTTCATCCATATCTAAATATAAGTATATTTCATTTGTGTGTATCAACCTAATACCATCTAACGGTGGATATTGATGGCTTAGTTTCCCAAGCGAGACTTAGATTGAATATTAAATCGGAGTTCATTTAACTTAGTAAATATCAATTGCTTTGTTACTAAGCTATCTTAGCTTTGATTATAAGCAACCCTGATTTGAAAGGCTATAGCGGGAGAACTCTAGCATCTGCGAAACCTAATCCTGACACTTCATTGTGTCATAGTTGCAAACTAGAGTCGATTCTCAATTAATGGGTTTTCCCAAAACCATTATTAGGTTAACGACTTGAAGACTTCATTTGGGATTCGTGAAGGAAGATCCAACTATCTTCTCCCGTAGTTGCGTATTTTGATCTTACTTTTTTATCGTATTGAGTCTTATCTTCTCTAAGATTTACTCGAGATTTATCTACGATAGGTAAGATATAAAAAGTAATCACAACAGTTCTTCGTCTCATACTCTTATGATTTCGCGATAACTTTTTATGTTAATCAATTGGGTTATTTTGAGGTGACTAATATTTTTAGGCTACTATTCGAGAGTATAATTCCGGGGTATTAGTTGAGTTTCCTGTTCACCTTGATTTATCTTAAGACGGAAACAAAACCAAGAATATACATATTTGTGGGAGACATATTTTTTTATAAGTCTTCGACTTTGGGTCGTAGCAACTCTTAGTTTTGGGTGAGATCAACTAAGGGAATCAAGTGTAGTCCCTACTTGGGATTCAAGAACGCGTCATGCCTTGCACCGGTGTGAGACTTGGTTAGGGATCAGCTACATTCCAATCCGAAGTTAACTTGTAGTAGGCTAGCGTCTGTAGCGTCTTAATACAATATGGCGTTCAAAGCTGGACTATGTCTTGGGGTTTTTATGCATTTGCGATTTCCTCGTTAACAAAATTTCCAGTGTCTATGTTATTTCTTTTCCGCATTATATTTTTTTATATAATTTAAATATCATAGGATGTGCGTAGTTCCATCACTGTTGGTAAATCCGACCTTGTTTGTTGGATAGAACTTGATTGAGACTTGGGCATTGGTCTTTGGTACCATCCAAGTTATTCTCATATCAATCAATCTCACGGATTTTCCTATAGTTGATTTACTAATTGGATTGAGAAAGAGATAAGCTCTTTGGTATACTTCTTGATTGAGTCTCACTTTCTAGTTGGTGCTCTCGAAATTATTTGGGAGTTTAGTCCATACAGATTGTCGAACGAAATATTGGGTGTGGTTGTTATACCCCCGCGTTTTCATAGAGGAGCAACATCAACTTTAGCAACCGTTAATGTCTGAGGTACACGTGCAGCTTGGAGACTGCAAATTGCTTTATTCCACAAATTTTACGCAAACCATGAGATAAATAGATTTCCAACCATTTCTAGATATTCAGTACCACATAAGGATTTTCAAATTGTCTATTGAAATGGTTTATACGTATACAAAGTGCTTGCCAAGTCCACGTACCTGATGATCATTAACAATTTCAAAGTTCTTAATTATAGGTGTGGCTGACAAAGTTGATTTCGTTGATGATCATCTGCAAGCAAAACAAGACCGGTAGTATGGGAAAAGTTATCTCTCTGACTTTCTGCAGCTCACATTCTAAATAGCAAATATGGGAAAATTTTAAGGTAAAATCATGCTTATCGATATTATCAAGAGTTAAGTAATATCACAGTTCTGGAGGTGTCTTCTTCTCTAAAAGAAAACAAACCTACATCCTAGTCAAAACTTCGACACTTCGCTTGCATATTTGGTTACATTATGACATTGAGTTACCATAAAAAATTCAAACACCACTATAAGGCATGCGATACGACAAATCATCTAAGTATGGGGAAATGCTTACTCTCATGCAATAGTTAATTTGAATGCTTATTCAACACCAAGGAACAACAACAAAGGACATAATTGGTGTTCATGAAGTAATAGCAAAAAGTAGAGCAAATAGGGTAAAAAGTATAGAGAGTAGTATATGAAATAGTTGATACATGTGCAAGAAGTAGTCAGAAAGTATGCATTAGTGACAATTGATGCAGTAGTTGACATAAAAAATATTATTACAGTAGATACACTTTGTTGTAGCAGATGCCTTAGAATACCTGAAGAATCATGGTGCAAAAGCTAGGCAGAAAAGAAAAACAAATCTAAACAAACTGAAAATGAAAGATGAGATTAAGAAGCTTCTCATTTTAGTTTGTTGTTAATCTTGAAAATTTTGTTGATAGGTACTTCGTCGTCGTAATCATCGTCTTGTCTCTCTTCGAGTTTTCTTTTCTCAAGTATGTCGTTAATCCTGAAAATTTCGCTGATAGGTACATCGTCGTCGTAGTCCTCGAGTTCCCTTTTCTTTGTTCTGTTGTTAATATTATTATTTTTTGTTGATAGGTACGCCATCGTCGTCATCATTGCCTGATGATATATATTCGAGTTCCCGTTTCTTACTTGCTGATTGCTTCTGTGTACTTTTCAATTTAGAGACAACCTTCCAATTCCGCTGTTGCTTCTATTTTGTATTTGTTGAGTACTTATGTGTGCTTTTCATTTATGTTTCTGCTTCTGTTTCTTACTTGCTGATTTCTTCTATATGCATTTTGATTCTGAAACATGATTTTGTTTCTGCTCTTGTCTCTTCTCCAAAACCTTCTTTGCCTTATTAGGTGGTAGCAAACCATGATTCAACAACTCATTCACACCATACTTCTCTCTCCCCTCTGCGAATCGGGCGTCTATGCATGCTTAACTCATTCACAAAATTTTCATCAAATCTGATTACTACTTCTCATTCCAATCACTCCTTATTTCTTTGTTTTTAGTTCTTTATTATGATTCTAGTTTTATAATTTTCTTCTCCTTTTCCCTATGGTTTTGATTGTTCTTTTATTTTTTCGATTACTTTTAGTTTTTCATGGCTAACTAAGTGTTTTTGTTCTCTCCTATAATGTTTATACAGCTTGTGGTTTCTTCAATGGCGTTTGCCTTCAGTATGGTTGTGTTCAAGGCGTTTGCCGAGCTTGTTATTTTAGATCGTTTGACATAATGGAAGATCTATGAGGTCGTCAATGTCATTTGGTGGAGGAAAATCCTCTTCCGATTCAACTCAGTTTCCCTATTTAGGCACCCATCCCGCCCTTGTTTCATTTAAAAAAAAAAAAATCAAACGCCCAAAGCACAAAGTCAGCCGAAATTTTAGGTTTCTCGTAATTATCAGAATCCTCCTACCCAGCTGTACCTTCCCTATTCGTTCTGTTAAGCAAAATACCACCTTTACTGAGTATCCTCAACAGAAAGGTAATAATATCTTTTACCTTCCTAGTTTAAAACCCATAGAACCCTATATCTTTGATTTAGAATTATTTCACCCCCTAAACCCTAAAGTTCTAAAACAAAAAAACTGGTTTACAATGGAGAAGGAAGGAAATAATGAAGTTGGATCTTTGGTTAATAAGTTCAAACAGGAAACACTTGCTCTAGGTAACATTGAAGAGATGGTCGTTGTTCAACGTGAAAATAATACTGGGGAAAAAGATTAAGGAGAAAATGCTTGGGAAGCTTCTGCTATTGGGAAGGTCATTATCGAAGGAAGAATGAATCATGATTTGGTTCAACAATACATCAAGTTCACTTGGCCATTTGTTGCTGAAGAAAATCTCCGTATTGTAGAGATCGAAGCTAATATTTTCATCTTCAAATTCAATGATTGGGATCTGCTTAACACTGTTATCAATGAGAGGCCCTGGAATATAAACAAAAAACTTCTGGTTTTTCATGATTATATCCCTACTCTGGTTTACACTGAAAAACACCGGGGATTTTAACAGTTATGGATTCAATTGAAGTTTCTCTTGCCGGAGCATATGAATGTTGCTAGTGTCACCAAAATTGGTGAAATAATGGGAGAAGTGGTGGCTATAGAACCAAAGGATGCCATACCTATCGGGAGTGATCCTGTCAAAGTATGTGTCAATATCGATCTCACTGATCCACTAAGAAGAGGAGTGAAGGCTATAACTAATGCAGGCTTATCTAAGTGGATCAAGTTCTACTATGAGCGTCAGCCAAGTGGTATCTGCATAAACTGTTATGTAATTAAACACTGTAAAGTTGCCTGTAAGGATGCTGCTATTTTTCTTGAAAAGGCACATGAAAAGCCTTACTTTTTTGGGAAGGTGAGCAATTTGAGGCAAACTATTTCCTCGAATATCAACATGAACGCTCCAGTTTCAAGAAAAAATCAGAAGAAGTTCGCCAAAAACACTGTTTTTGTCCCACCTAAAGATGGAGTTCCTTTCAATCTAGATAGCTTTCTCAAAGATAAGGATACTAGCAATGAAGAAGCTATCAGACTAAGTAAAAGAATTAGAACATCTGCAGCCGACTCGTCTAGATCTAATGATGTCATAGTCTCTTCCATCAATGCCAACGGTGATGACCTCATGGTGAACCAAACAGCTCACAGGTGCACAACTTCAGAACCACAAGCTGAAGCAATATTATTGGAGAGTCAGGTAACCCCCATTTCTCTTACTTTCTACAATCTACTTTTACTGCTTTTTATTTGCAGTCTCATTAAATCCTATCACTATTTATTATTTTTCTGACTTTCTGCACTAGGATTTATCAATTTCCATGCCAATGCATTTACTTTCATTTTAGGGTTCTCTTATTTTCAGTTACTCATTTATTGTGTATGAATTCTAGTTACGTTTATCATAAATTTTGCATGCAACATAAAGTCTGTTTCTTCGTCCACAAGTTTAAAATAATCACTCTCTTTTTGGCTATCCTGCACACCATTACCATTTGTAGTGATCTGAACTAATATAACTCAGTCACCATGAGAATTCTCTCTTGGAATGTCCAAGGTTTCAAATCTGCAGCCACTAGAAATCACCTCAGTGACTTAGTTAGAACACAAAACCCATATATCATCTTCCTTTATGAAACTAAAATAAGTCAACTAAAGAGCAAACCACTACTCTCCCATTTTCAGTACCATAACCAAGCCTTTATAGAGCCTGTAGGCCTTTCTGGTGGCCTTGTCATTTTGTGGAAAAATGGGTTCATCTGTGACCTTGTTTATTCGAGTCTTAACATGTTCAGCTTAGTCATTCAATATGATCAAAGTAAGCCAGAGTTCTTAATAACTTGCATGTATGGGTACTCCAATTACAATAAGAAGAAAGAAAAAGGATTTTATTCACAAAATTAGTACTCAAGTTAACTCTTTCGGGATCCTACTAGGTGACCTTAATTTTCACTTAATGGAAAATAATGAGAGTCCTTCTTCCTCTTCAAATGGGTTAGTAAATAATATTGTTAGAACATGTGGTCTAGAAGATATTGGTTATGTTGGAAAGAACTACACTTAGACTAGTAATAACTTAGGCACTGGGTCTAGGAGGACTAGAATAGACCTAGCTCTAGGTAATGGGGATTGGAGTGCTCACTTTCCTAACTCCAAATTACTGCACCTCACTCAAGTTGGGAGTGATCACAGCCCTATTTTTCTAGTCACAGATGCCACTACTCCTAAATATTGGAACCCATTCAAGTTCTTCTTTACTTGGTTAAATGACAATACTTGTATCCCTGTAATTGAAAATTCTTGGAGCACCAATGTTCTTGGCTCACTTTGGCTTTATTTCATCCAAAACTTCAAACAACAACAAGAGAACTTTCTCTTTGGAGCAGAGAACACTTTGGTGATATCAATCAGAATGTGGACAAGATGCAATAACAACTTAATATCCTTCAGGAACAACCTTTCAATGCTGAGATTCATAATAAAATATTCTACATCAACAAAGAGTTGGATAACTTGCATAAAATGAAGAGTGAATTCTATCAACAGAAATCAAGAGATCATTTCATTAAGGACATGGACACCAACAACAAATACTTCCATATCAAAGCAAATAGAAAGAAAGCCAAAAATAATATAGATTCCATCAAAGATCACAGCAACAATTGGCTGCATTCTAGAGAGAAAATTTCTTTGCATCTTACAGATCATTTCAAGTCTATCAGCACCACCACAAATCCTATTCTTGATGAGGGCCTATACTGAACAATTCCTACATTGATTTCAAGAAGATAATTCTCTCTTGACAAGGATTCCTTCATCTCAAGATATTTTCAGTACTTTAAAATCAATGGAGAATTGGAGTGCATCGGGACTGAAGGGTTTCAAGTCGGTTTCTACAAGAGTCAATGAAATATAGTGGGTGAAGATGTTTGCAGAATGGTCACAAGGTTCTTTGAGACTAAGCATATTCTGAAGCAGATTAACAAAACTTATATCTCTTTAATTCCAAAGAAGAAGAAACCTACTTGTACTGGTGATTATAGACCAATTGGTATGTAATACATCATATAAGGTTATTTCAAAGATTCTAGTGAATAGGATGAAGCCCTTAATGGACAAAATCATATCTCATTACCAAGCTGCCTATGTATCTGGAAGGCTTATAAGTGATGACACAATTATTACTCAAGAAATAATTCACTCAATGAAGAAAAAGAGGGGTCAAATAGGTTGGTTTGCTCTCAAACTGGATATGTCCAAGGCATTTGACATACTTGAATGGAGCTTTCTCATTAAAGTCTTAAGATATTTTGGTTTATGTGAAGATTTCTGTGATCTTATTTATCAGTGTATCAACACCACTTCACTCTCTGTTATGCTTAATGGTTCACCATGTGAAGAGTTTCAGCCTATAAGGGGAGTAAGACATGGTGACCCCCTGTCACCTTATTTGTTCATATTGGTAATGGAGTTTTTGTCCAGACAATTCAATTTAGCTCAGCAGAATAACACAATTAAAGGTATTAAAGTGGCTGCTCATTCACCAGCCATCAATCATTTACTTTTTGCAGATGACTGCTTGATTTTCACTCAAGCAAATCTTTCATCAGTTAACCATCTTCTTGAGCTATTACATAACTTTAGCTCTCAGTCTGGGCAACTCATCAATTTTGAGAAATCTTCAGTGTACTTCAGTAAGAAGACTAAACCAGAAGTAGAAACTACTCTAACTCAAATACTTGGGGTTAAAACAATGTCCTCTAAAGAAAGGTATTTAGGTTCCCCTCTTATTTTGGGTCACTTAAAACAAGAAGCTTTTAAGTGCATTGAAGAAAACTTTCAAAACAGATTACTTCATGGTCTTCTACTTCTCTTACTCAAGCTAGCAGAGGCACTATGGTTAAACATGTGCTCAACTCAATCCCAATATACCAAATGGGCACCTTCAAGATACCATCACAAGTACTCAACAAGCTCACTACCATTCAAAGAAAAAAAATTTGGGGTTACAAATCAAATAGAGGATTAAACCCCATTGGATGAAACAAAGTTTGTAAACCTAAGGACATAGGTGGCATGGCTTTTAGAGATTTGGAGATGCTTAACTTGGATCTACTTAAAAAGCTTGCTTGGAGATTGCTCACTGAGAAGGATTCACTATGGACTCAAATTATGGATAGTAAATACTTCAAAGAAGGCAATATTTTGCATCAAAAGATTGAAGCAAATAATGGCTCATACACTTGGAATGGCATTACCAAAGGGTTGATAATTATACAAAAACATGATTTCATGGAAGTTAATAATGGGAAAAAGACTAAAATCTGGCTTGACAGATGGATTCCAGGTAATTCTCATTCCCTAACTCCTATGAATGATCTTCACAGATTTTATCAAGATGTTGAGGAGCTTCTTCTCCCAAACTCAAACTCTTGGAATGTGGAGCTGCTAAACAAGTTATTTGATCCAGAAACTTCTCAGCAAATCCAAAGAATCTTCATGGATACAACAAAAGATGACATTATCATTTGGATGTCATCTAGAGATGGTAAATTCTATGTCAAAAGTGTATATAAACATCTGACTATGTCTGACAGAGCTATTCAAATTAATGGTCGAGTTATTCAAGCTTCAGTATGGAAATCTCTTTGGCACTACAGCGCAGCTCACAGAATCAAGGTTTTCACATGGAAATGCATCCATGTCATTCATTCAACCAAGGCAAAGCTGTCTATCTATAATGACTCCTCTGATACTCAATGTGGAATTTGTGGCAACCATTATGAAACCATTGAACATCTTCTGCTAGAGTGTTCTTTCTCAAAAACAGTTTGGAGACATCTCAACATAATATCGAAGAAGAACAAAACAGGTTTGGCAGTATCTCTGAATGGGTTGAGGATTGGTTTTCTAGTAATCTCAGTTCATCTAATGAGAAGAGATTCCTCTCTCTTATGATCGGTTCTTGGGTTGTTTGGAAAGATAGGTGTGATGCAGTATTTCAGGGAGTATCTCTCAACCCACTTAATAATGTGCACATAATCAATTTCTATTTAAACTCTCATATGAACACTAGTTTCGTGTATAGTTCTGATTCCAAGCATAACTCTAGTTCTTCATTATTAACAGTGTCAAGATGGAAACCTCCTAGAAAAGACACCTTAAAATTTAATACTGATGCTTCCTTTAGCCATGATACTAACCAATTGGGTACTGGAATGGTACTCCGTAACTTTGCAGGTATCTTCCAAGGCATCCAAGGACACTACTCAGATGGAGTTCTAAGCCCTGAAAGTGGAGAATGCATGGCGATTCGTGAAGCTTTAATCTGGGCCAAAGATCTGAAGTTAAGGAGAATTCATATTGAAGCTGACACTAATCTTGTCATCAATCATTACTAGAGAATTCTCTCTTAATCTAATGGGAGAATAGAAACCTTCTCAAGGAAATTAAACATTTAAGTTTTGATTATTGTAAGTTTTCTTTTGTTAGTAGGGATAATAATCAAGTTGCAGATGTTGTTGCTAAATCTGTTAGAGAAACAACATCCAACATATATCATCTCAATGAATTTCCTGCGGCTATTTGTGAACTCTTATAAAGAGATCAATTTGCTACTTTAGCATAATCAATAAATTTTTACTTATAAAAAAAAAAACACGATTCAACAACCTGCCTCATCAACAAATATCAGTCACATGTATTCAACTGTCTAAAGGACTAACATGAATTGTTATATCAAAAACCTATATAAGGTTTCTTACTATAATTAAACGATCAATGAAGAAATATTATGCTTTTTATTTAGACTGTTAGTTTGATTTAGATTAAAATACATAAATTTTGGCAGAAACAAGATTACGATGAGTAAGCAGAGTGCAAGAAAACACTCGGACTGAAACATAGAAAAACATTACTCAATTTTTATCAAAGGTCCTTTTCTATATATACCAAACCCAGGATTTGTTTAAATCATCTGCTAAATGATGAGAACATATGAATGTCCTCAAGTTGTATAATGGATTCTTAGTCAACAATCCAAATCATAACGCTAGAGACCTAGGTACATTACTAGTCGTTGTCGTGTATGTTATTCAAGAATAAGAAATAACTGAACAGATAGACCAGATGCTAATACCCCTAAAGTTGTTCGCAAATTTATATACTTCAACTTGATTTGAGATTTCAGATCACGACAACTGAGACCTAACTTACTTACATAGAGCTAAACTTCAGAATCAGATAAACCAATCCTATATCATAGAATTATTCAATGGTCAATATCCATTTTTCAACTCTATAATTATTCTATAATAACAAGAAGTGCTCAAAATATGATCAATCAAGTAATATCACATTTGATATCTCTAAGTCAAAAATTAAAATCTTGAGTTATTATAACATCTTTTCAATTAAACCGAGAAATAAAAACATGTCTAAGAAAAAAACTGAGAACAAGCAAGGTATGATGAATCCTTGACTAAAGAAATACACCGTTATCAGCAGATTAAAGCAACTTCCAAGATCTATTTGTCTTTGCTGGTTTTGCAGTCATAGTTCATTTCCAACCAATAACAAAGGTTATACGAGGGAATAATAAGCAATAATAAAATTAGGTACCTGTCTTGCAGTTTTGAAAAGACATGTAAATATAGGGTATATGTTAACAAAGATAAGAATCTCCACTGGCATGTGCCAAACTCAGGGATTGACTAATTCAAGAAAATCTAATGACATTTTCCTCATGTACCTTAAATTATACATATACTAAATGGTACAACGTATGAGTGTCCTCAAGCTCTATAATAGAATATTAGGCAATAATTAATCAAAAATGCTAAATCAAAATCATAATGCTAGAGGCTAAGGTAATATAACTAATTGCGAGGTGCAAACTGCAAAGAGCACACCATGTACTAAAATCAAATGCAAACAAAAGAAACAAAACTGGACCAAATGCTAATACCCCTAGAGTTGTTACTTAGGGCAAACTTTTTGAGTCATGTTTTTTGTTGGTACTGAGGGGTGTAATAATGTATACCAGTCAAAAGCAAGCAAAGGAAAAGAACAGATGGACCGGATGCTCATACTTCTTAATTCATTTTCAAGTTTCCATACTTTAAATCCATCTGAGATTTCAATTCTTCATGTCAACTTAACCTAACTTTCAACTCACTTAGTTTGTTCCCAATAAAGTAAGTTACAATGATCATTCCCCTACAGCTTAATCACACAAACATAAACTAAGAATCAGATAAACCCTAAAGAACCATCCATACAGCTCATACCGGTCCTTGTCCATCGCACTCATCAGTATTTATATACGGAGAGACTCATAAAAAATCCTCGTACCATCCCCCTACAAATATCAAATACCGATAATCCTGTCAAGTCACATGCAAAGAAACACCATTAAATAAAATTTGGCAAATCAAAAATTCACATACTTCCCCTGGAGGATCATATCTCTTCCCAGGTTTGTCATAAACCTTCTTCTTGTTTCTGAGGGCAAAGATTTTCTCATAATCTCTGTCGTAATCGTCATCCTTAGAAGCGGTTTTATTCTCAACAATGAGGCATTTTCTAAGGTTTTCTGGTGGGTAGATAGAAAGGAGGGACTACTGCAAGCGGGAACTTATAGTCTTTCTGATCCTTGGCCGTGCTTTCTGAAGATTTCACCAAAAACACATGTTTATGGATACTATATATATCAATTAATATTCTTTTATTTTGATAACAAAATCTTTTCGGAAAATCTTAAAATCTTAAGAAAATCAGATTCATTATAGGGTAACAAATTTTTTTCGGGAAAATCTTAAAAATCTAAAACACATTAAATTCATTAGGGTGACAAAATCTTTTCAGAAAATTTTAAAAACCTAAAAAAAAAAAAAAAAAAATCAGAGGCAGTGGTTGAACCTCTACGACGATGGTTTTTGTTGTACGGCTGATGGTTTTGGTTGTGTGCGCTGTTTTGATATTGACTAGGTGTTACGCCAGTGCGTTGCACGGGCCTAAATATTTTGCAGATAAAAGTATAGTTTGGTGCTAGTGAGTTTTTTGGGAGTCAAAATTTAAAGCATGAAACAGGTAAAAAAAAGGCGATAAAAATAGTAAAATGCCAAAAATGATAATATTAAAAATAAGGAGTTAATAAAATTAAAAACAAGGATTGGTTTAGATGTAGATACCGAAATCTTGGATTGATTTCATACGGGAATTTCATGTCATAAATCATGTTTGTAATTTCTCAATGCATAAAAATAGTAACACAATAAGAATCAAAATTAATTAAATACTCAACAAAAATAATAAAATGAGTTGTAGTAGCTCTCTCCAGATGCTCTTGTCTATCAATGGTTATTATAATTAATGCATTTCTTTGGTAATACCGACCAGAGTAGTATTCATGAACATAATTAGTGTTTCCTGCTCCTGCTCTTCCACATATATGTTGTAATGGGTTATAACAAACTTCCTGCACTTTTAACATGTCACAATATCATCTATTGCACTTTTAACCTACTTTCTGCATCCATGGCTCAGTTCAAATTCAATTTTGAATTCAAGAGCAAAAGAGAGATCATCCGAAACATCAACAGTATGTTTCAAACTAATGGCATTGTTTGTGCAAAATATTAGGCTTGAAGTATTGAATACTAAATCATATCAGAAAACTAAGCCAATATACATACCAGTTTAATTAGTGTTCCCAATTGGCATCCCCAAATGTCGAGCTATCAATTGTCTGTTACTTAACAGAAGATACTCTTCTCCACTTTAGTTTTTTCTTCTCTGCTTCCCTTTTAGTCAATGGAGGATAAAGCTCCACCAGTTGTTCTCATAAATAAAGTGGACTAATTTCTTTCTCTCACTCGGGATTTCACCATATAGACATCTATCATTTCTCATATTACTTTATTCTCGACAGATAGAGTAATGGTTAATTAGTTATTGTTGCGGTTGAGCATGGTTAAACCCTTGCAAGGCCTTACTTTTGCGGCTTGGAAGATTTATTTTTTTTTAATGAAAGGAAAATATATTAAGTTGTAACATAAGGTTTTCACCCTTTACAAGCCTTTCCATTACTTTACATTTCAAAATACTAAGTTGTGGATCATTAGCTACAAAAAATATTTTCTTTGTACGACCCCACTAAGCAAATTTGTCAGCCTCATCATTGAAATCTCGGTGTACGTATTTAATATTTACAAAACTAACTGGATTCAAAAGAGAAATCACATCCTTGAGAATTGTCTTCGATCCTCCACTCACAGCTAGATACCTTATTGTTTAAAAATTTAACAACTTCCTTGCAGTCTGTTCTAAGCTTGAAATGCTGAACATTTAGCTTCATTGCCCATTTTGTTGATTTCCGAATCGCTAATGCTTCTGCTGAAGTTGCACTAGTTGTGTTGCCTGCAAAAGTTCTAATGTATGCGATTTCATTATTTAACCAATAGATCAAACCAATTCCATATGAACCATCTGATTCGTCAAAAGAAGCATCAACATAAAATACATTATCCTTTTGTTCTTCCAGTAAACCGGTATGATAGTTATTCTTATTCTTGCGCAAATGATGTTGCAATTCATTCATACCAAAAGTAATCTCCCAATCCTTCAAAAATTTTGTAATCATGATAGCGCATTTTATAGAAGTTGGCTTAACTTTATTAAAAACCACAGAGTTTCCATATCTCCAAATGTACCAACAAATGATACCAAAAATTTCTTTCCAATCTTTTAAAGAGTAGGTGAACTAAGATCTAATCCATCCCAAGAAATCATTATCATGACTAGGAATCCGCAAACCTAATCCAAACCACACAGCCCTAGTAAAATCACAAGAAGCAAATAGGTGAATTGAGGATTCAAAATGAGCACCATTGCATAAAACACAACACGGCTCACCATGTTTCATGAAACCATGCATTTTAGCCTTAAGCATCAACACATCAACAACCACTTTCCCAGAAAAAAATACAATTAATCCTATGAAGGTTTTTCATATGCCAAATCTGCAACCAAAATTTATCAGAATTCACATTTGGTTCATTTGAAATGATCTTATAAGCAGACTTACTTAAAAACTCTCCATTTCCATTTCCTAACCATCTTTTTTTTTTTTTTTTTTTTTTGAACTGGGGACCCCCTATTGGAGGGGGAACCTTATTTCATTGCAAAAACTACCGTAGACACGAATGCACGTACGGTCTTGGGCAATTTTCACACGTTTCTATCATCGTTTACAATACTTGACATGTATATGTTCTGCATACATATCCTGCTCCTGCTGGTCCTGGATTGCCTTTCGCCGCTCCGTCTGAGTTGATTTTTATCCATTGTGCTGCTGGTGCTTGCCATCCTACCATAATTGTTGCGTCTGTGTACCTAGTCTTCTTTATCTTCCGAGGTTGTTGGTCAGGGCTATGGGATTATATGTTGTTGTGCCCATTCATACTCTTCAAACATTGTGAGAACTATATTTTTATTTGCTCATTGGTGATGTTCTTCCGTTGATAGACTTGCGAATTCCTTGCTAGCCAGAGATGCCATAGTGTAAAGCTGTAGATTCCTTTTGTAGTTGATGGTAACCTGGTATCGAGAACTTGATTGATGTAATTTGGTTTAGGGGGAATTATTGTTGATGAATCATTTGGAATTCTTAGGAGATGATGTATGATGAGGTTCCACAGATGAGTAGCTTGGGTGCATTCGAAAAAAAGGTGTTGTTATGTTTCTCTATGATTGTTGCAAATCGGACATAGGTTTGTGGTTGTGAGATTGATGTGGTGGAGTTTGTCAAAGGTTGGCAATCCTCCTAAAGCAACTTTCCATAAGAAAAGTCTGATTTTTGGTGGAGCATAAAGTTTCCAACCTAACCATCTCAATTTATCATGATTATCAACATTCAAACATATAGATTTCACCTTATTTGCTATGTCAGGAGAAAAGGTAGCATCTATCAAAGTAACATTCCAGTGGCCATTTTACGTCAATAAGATCACTAACATATTTGACATCATCATTCGCAAGTATTCAAAATACAATATCGGGAATCCGGTGAAGACACATGGGGCGAGGCGGTTGATGTAATTATCGGAGATGTTTTCTTATGGCGGGCGGTTGATGCAATTATCAGGATGTTTTCTTAAAAGCAATGCCGGTCGATATACGTATGACCGAGAGTCAAACTAGACCTTAGAATAAGAATTTGTATGCTTTAGTTATTCGAATTTGGTGGTCTATCGGCAGAAGCCCACTTGACAGAGAGCCTAAAGACCTCAAGAGTCTAAGCAAATCTTCCACACATGGGAACTATCTCCCGAGCACTTCAAGTCGAGTACTGAGGTTGTAGAAATTTTAATTATAGAGAAGAATGCACTATTAGAAGCATCTATAAGCACTTCATAAGTTTCTAGTTACTGAGGTTGTGGGTACAGTATATGGTTGGTGAGTGCGATATATATCAATAACCTAAACACCAACCACATCTCTCACACCACGTCGAGAGTTGCGGTAACCTCCCCTCTCATTGGCCGGTGAACAAAACTCTCGCTCTGATTGGGCCGGAAATCAAAGTTAGCCCCCTTACATTTCTCGTTTAGTTAATTTTTAATAGAATATGAAATATGGGCCTTCAGATTAGCGATAAAATCTACAAATATCTTTCGGGGAGGGCCCACACGTTTTTTTTTTTTGGGAAAAAAAATAAAAATTTCCATGTTGAAGGAAAATCAACATGTATAAGTTTTTTTACGAGATTTACATACCAAAGAAAAAAAAAATTACGAGATTCTTTCATGAGCAATTAAAGGAAAAGAAATCTTCGAAAATCTCCAAATATCTTTTGGGATGCCCACACGTTTTTTTTTTGGGGAAAAAAAAAACAAAAATTTCCATGTAGAAAGAAAATCAACATGTATAAGTTTTTTTACGAGATTTACATACCAAAGAAAAAATATCTTTCGGGGATGGCCCACACGTTTTTTTTTTTTGGGAAAAAAAATAAAAATTTCCATGTAGAAGGAAAATCAACATGTATAAGTTTTTTTACGAGATTTACATACCAAAGAAGAAAAAAAAATTACGAGATTCTTTCATGAGCAATTAAAGGAAAAGAAATCTTGAAAATCTCCAAATATCTTTGGGGGGAGGGCCCACACGTTTTTTTTTTGGGAAAAAAAAACAAAAATTTCCATGTAGAAAGAAAATCAACATGTATAAGTTTTTTTACGAGATTTACATACCAAAGAAAAAATATATTTCGGGGATGGCCCACACGTTTTTTTTTTGGGGAAAAAAACAAAAATTTTCATGTAGGAAGAAAATCAACATATATAAGTTTTTTTTATGAGATTTACATACCAAAGAAAAAAAAATTTACGGGATTCTTTCATGAGCAATTAATGGAGAAGAAATCTTCGAAAATCTACAAATATCTTTCGAGGAGGGCCCACACGTTTTTTTTTTTTTGGAAAAAAACAAAAATTTCCATGTAGAGGAAAATCAACATGTATTAAGTTTTTTACGAGATTTACATACCAAAGTAAAAAAATTTATTGGATTCTTTAATGGAAAAGAAATCTTCGAAGATCTTTAGGGTAAATGTCGAATCATTCCCTTTCCCTTTTTATTATAAAATTAATTGACGGGTTAGTGTGATGTTTATTTTATTTTTTTTGATATGGCGAAAAATCACTATTTGAAAAGGCTTTGGAAATATGAGTGCATATTTATTATAGAATATCGGTATTCTCAAACTAACTAAAAAATACAGTAAAAACTCCATATATTGATACTCCATATATTAATAAACTCTATATATTAATAAAAAATCATGGTCCCAACTTGGGCCAGGTATAAATAGTGATAAACTCCACATTTTAATATTAATAGATTTTTCTAGTCCCACGATAAGAAATTTACCTCCATATATTAATATAATATACATAATAAGAAAATTATAGATCTTGTTACACCAAAATTTAAGATAAAGAAAAATATGTATCTATAGTTGTTTGAGAAAATGATGTAATTTTTTAGATTGTTATCGCAACTTTTGATTTACACATGCTTAAGACCTCGTTACTATGTGCACCTTCTTGTTGAAGTTAAAATATTTACAACTTG
Source organism: Papaver armeniacum (assembly GCA_023531295.1). Taxonomy (NCBI): domain Eukaryota; kingdom Viridiplantae; phylum Streptophyta; class Magnoliopsida; order Ranunculales; family Papaveraceae; genus Papaver; species Papaver armeniacum. Next base: position 25,233 of record JAJJWW010014158.1, read on the forward strand.
TCAAGCATGTTTAAAGCTTTTTGTCGAGCAATTTTTTTTGGTATACCTCCCTATATTAATAAACTCCATATATTAATAATTTTGCGAAGTCCCAAGTCTATTAATATATGGAGTTTTTACTGTATTGGTATTTTCATTATGTTTTCAAATATGAGTGCCTATTTCCAAGGGAAAAAAATCTGTTCTTAAGGGACACGGATGAAGTATTTTCAGAAACATTCAAATACGCGGGTATCACCAAATTTTCTTAATATATCTTTCTTAATCAACGCATGTGCTTACCATAAATACTTCCCATTCCTGTTAAATATGGGTCAAGTATGTATGATGACGATTATTGATTGAAAATCTTATATATGTCAAGTATGGCGATAATATATTCAGACAAACTAATTCCGGGAGTTTTCTTTTTTCGTATTTAGCTAATTTTGGAAGTTTCAATTTTATTTCTTGACATAAGTTCTTTGGTAACCATGTATGGAGATACTTACGTTATATAGATTGGATCCTCATAGTTGAAATACACGGACCATCGACCAACTTTGTTTTTAGGGGAATACTGGTGAATATTTAGCCCTAAACTTATGGTATTTAGTTTTATGTTTTGTTGAGAAGAACAATTATGAATAATTTGATATCCTTCTTCGATCTTTAGCAAGGTAATTTCAGTTTTCTTTTCGGTGGGATTTTTTCTTTCTTTCTGACGTTTGGGTTCTTTACGTTTGTTAGTTTTTCGTCATAATTACGTGATTATCTAACTCTATATTTGATTTTGATTCTGATTATAAGTTTTTGTTTTGGATTTTGAATTTATAGGGATTGCGCAAAACTAAATGTATTTGATTAAGAATTTGATTTTGTAGTTTTAATTTCTATACCATCAACAATTTATGTTTGCAGAGATGAGTGACTTCATTGAAATGAAAGTATTTACCTTTCCAGGATAACCTGATTTATTTGGAGTTTGGTCGGGTCAAGATTATCGTACTATATGAGTATTCCTCTAGAAAATGAGCTTATCTAATAAATCGGACTGTGCACTATTTTTTTTTTTTGATTCATCGTTTTTAGACTATTGTTTGTTTGATTAATTTCATAAACAATCTTTTGTTGAAAGGTTGTGTGATCATTGTCCCGATAGGTACGTGATCTTTGTTCTCTAATGTTTCTTTTTCCCACAACTACCTTTTGTTATTTTTCTGTTTTTGGATTTTGTCTTTTGATTTTATATTTACTTTTTTGGGTTTTGATTTTGCAGATGTCGTGTATGAGTTATTATGATTTATTAATTTTTTATTTGTTCTTATGATTAACATTGCCAAAGCAGGATGTGAACTTTTTCTTATTGAAAATTAATTGTTGGATTAAAGGGAACAAAATTTGAGAAGAATATTTCGGATATATTGAGAGATAATGTAACAAAGTAAATGGCTGAAGAAGCTAACTCTTTTTGGTGATTGCCCCATCCAAACTTAAGGTTCTATTCGTTTTGAGGTGTACCACCCTTGCACATTTAAGATTAAATTGTGCCTATTTTCCCATTTAAAACCATGATATGCTCTTACTTGCATTTGCTTCTCTATCTCCGTTGTTCATGAGTGTAGCATTAATATCCTTGGACAATGGTTATCATCATGCATAGCATTAATATCATCCTTGGACAATGGTTATCTTGAAAGTGAAGTTGTTGTTTTTTCTCAAGGGTTTCTCTTCTTTTCCTTTGTCTATTTCAAGGGTTTAAGATTTTTGTTTGGATATATATATATATATATATATTGTATATATATATATATTGTCATTGTTTAGTTGTTGATTTAGGTTTTCTTTTTGAAACAGTCGAGAGAGTAATTTTAAGATCGAAATTTGATTCATGTCGTTATTTTTAATGATTGTGTAGGTAGTAGGTGAGAAGAGAGTAAGTCGAAGACTGTGGTTTACTCATCTTCCTATATAGAATAAGGGTAGCCTTTGCGTTAATATAGAATGACTTCTTTAATTCGTAAGTTTAAGGCGATAATGATTTTGGGGTTTGTGGTTACAGTATTGACACTTATTGTCTTTTAGGTCATGAACTTTGAAAAGATAATTTGGAAAAGTAAAAATAGGCGAAGCGACTTAGAGTTTTTTAGTTGGTCATGAGGTAGTGCCTAAATAACGGATATTTTTGGATGCTCCTTCTCATGGTTAAGTACTCATTTCTTTATTTATCGTTGCTTCTATTGGTACTATTATACTTATACTGAGTACATTATGTTTCTCTTTCTAAGTGATGAGTGCCAAATAGTGCATATTTATACACCTTTTTATTGGCATTTTACTCATCTTTTGCGCTTAGAAATCAGATATTATCCCAGATTCTGTATTTTCTTTGTTTTCAAGAATAAATATTTGTACTAATTAATTTTGTGTTTTTAGGTAATAAATAAAGCTCGGAGAAATTGAGGAGCCAAAAGAGCGAAGAATTGGAGTCGAGAATCTATGGAGTTGAAAGCCAAAGCCCTCGCGAAACGATTTGCAACCCAACAAGGAAGACATGGGCTAGAGCTACCCACGACCGGATCCGAACCCGTTCATCACGAGTAGATTCGAGATCGCGTCTGCTACATCCTACGCAATTCGCTCCATCGTTCACATCATGTCTTGATACTTCCGCTCCACAAAGAAATCGCCTCGTTCTCCCCCGACCGTTCAGATCTTCTCCGGCTAGATCCTACGCTCGGCTGATGCCTTCCCATCGACACTTGATGTGCCCGCTCAACACCCAAACTACCTAACCCTATACCCTCTCGACCAACTCTACCATTTGTTTTCATCTTCTTTCTTCACCCGACGGAGAAACTGCAGGAAGCGAGCTCGCTCTCCCATACCTCCTTCTCCATCTCCCCGTCTCCACCATCACCACCTCACCTTACCCCGACAACACCATCACCACAAAGAACAACAACAACAACCGCCGCTCCTCCTTCTCTAGGTCTAGTCATCTCATTCATAGCTTCTCTCAAAACCCTAGAAGCTAGGTTTGAGATAACTAGAATTAGGGTTTTCATCGAAGCATGGGGTTGCAGTCAGATAGACAGAGGAGAGCACGATTCGGAGTATGGGGAGTAATTTTGTATTTAATTTCTATTTTAAATAAGTGGGTTTGGTATTTGGGATTTATTTGCATGTATAAATAAGATGTAGAATATTTTTGTTCACAAGTTAGGAGAGCACCATTTTAGTTCAATTTGTGTTATATTGCTTTTATAATGCTTTAATTTAATTATCCAGGGTGTTAATGTAATTTTGTGTTTAATTTCTATTTTAAATAAATTAGGGTTTGGTATTTGGGATTTATTTGCATGTATAAATAGAAGATGTAGAAGATATTTTTGTTCATGCTTGGGTTAGCCAGAGCACCATTTTAGTTCAATTTGTGTTATATTGCTTTTATAATGCTTTAATTTAATTATCCAGGGTGTTAATGTAATTTTGTGTTTAATTTCTATTTTAAATAAATTAGGGTTTGGTATTTTGGGATTTATTTCAATTTAGTTTCAATTTGTAGTTTAATTGCATCTTAATTATGTTTTAATTCCATCGCCCGGGGGTGTTTGATGAAACCCCTGTTCTTATGTTGAGTTCTCATGTCAAAATTGGTGTCTTATTGTGCTTAATTAAGAAGAGTGATTTTATCTTTGTATGGATCAATTGCATTTGTGATAGTTTGTCTTGTGATAAGACAAACTATACTAGGAATGAAGTAGAGACAAGGTTGAATTACTTAGATTAATTATTTAGCCAACAAACCTAATGAGCTTGTGATAATTTGTACTGTGAAAAGACAAGTTATACTAGGAGTGAATTAGGATAGTTGTGAAAAATTCCTCCACCGAGGCCTTCAAAGGGAGGTATAAGACATGAATGGAGTATGTTAGCCTTAGCATAGAAATGAGGTGAAGTCTAACAACTCGGTAGCTTCCCATTAGTTATAACTTATTTTTCTTTTCCTTAGTTTAGAGTCACACTACAAACTCCGTAAACCGACACACTAAAACACCCCGTTGTTACAATATCACTTAGAATTCAGTTAAGCATAGCCCTTGATCAACCATAGCACCACAAGTCCTTGTGGGATCGACCCGTATTTGCCACGTCTCCGATAGACGCCGTGCACTTGCGGTTATCACAAGTAGGCTAAAATATAAACCCCTTTCCAGCCTACCAAGTTTTTTGGCGCATTTCTGCCGGGACTTCAGCGTGTGCCTTGTGATCCATTGCTTGCTTTGTTAAATTCCAGTTATCCCTGTACATATTCACTTTAAACTATTTTGCATTTTAAATTCTTGTTTGTAGCCCTGTAGTAGTGTAACTCGATTCGACTTTTACATCTTTTCACTGTTATTGCATCATACATCTGCTAGTTTTCTTTTTCTTGTTTAACTTAATGTAACTTGTTATAGTTTAGCATCTTTACATCACCATTTACGTTTGCCCCGTGTTGCATCTGCTTTTGCACATTGTCACATCTGTTGCATATCGGTAGTGCTTTCTCACTCTGACTCAGTTGAAGCTCTATCACTAGTTCACAAGGAAACTCTCAAAGGCATTGCTTCCATTGTTACATTATGTTGCTTACCCATTTGGCATTCTTATGCGCTTAATCAGAATCGAACTTTCCCTCCGGGAGCAACGGTACCCATATCCTTTGCTGAGCAAGCTCAAGGAGAAAGAAAAAGAGAGCGTAACTTTGAGTTCACAAGCCACGAGCAGCCTTGCAATTCGGGTAAGTGGCTCCATGAGTGAATACATACGAGTTGTATGAGCATGACTCCGAGGTAACCATCTCTATGAGTTGTATGAGTTGTATATCTTTGTTTGCGCTTTTTGTATTACTGTGTGAGATTCTGTTACCTTACTGAAGCCTGTGCAAAGTGAATGAATGCTTGCTGAGAGTTGGTTTCTTTGAGCATGTTAGAATGAATGCAATATCTGATTTTTGTCTTTGTCTTGTTTCTACGCCTTTGTGCTCTGCTGACGATTTTGTTTTACTTTTGGGCCTGAGTCTGTCAACCCGTTGAACCAAGTTGTCACCATCTATTGAGCTTAGCATCCCTGTCTTGACAAAACCATTGGTTGAATGAGTGTGTTATTGATTCAAAGTGGTGAGCCATCTGAAAACCTGAGCATGCTGTAGAGTTCTAGCATTGCCTTTTTGCAAGGCACCGTGCTTCAAAACCTAGTTCTTGACAAGCCCCCGTGTTCAACTCCAGCCCACGCTTTGTGAGTTTGAGCTACAACAAGAACAACCATCTACCCTGAATCTTTGTGCTTAAGCTGTGATTCTCATAATCTGTGCATTGCCAGTGCTGGGTATAACCTTGCCTGCACAAACCGTGATGTGCAACCAACTAGAGCCATCTGAAAGCCCGTGCATTCTTTGAAATTTGCACAGCTACAACTTGGTTAACCAAGTTGGCTGCAGTAAACCCCATTGCTGATTGACCCCGCAATGCATGCTTGATTTTACCCTAAACCTAGTGTGAGTTGTGCTATTCTCAGTGTCGTGTCATTTTGCCCCTCGTGCCGATTAACCCTATGATGTGTCATTTGCCGGCATTCACATAACCACGCCAAACAGACATAACTTGCACACAACTTTGTGCAATGGGGATGACCAAAACTAGGCCTACCAAGGTCGAACCCGGCCCACTAGGCATTTCACAAAATTCCACTAGGCTTTGCAAACAAACTTGGGCTCTGCACAAACAAAACTTTCACCCACACAAGTTTTCTTTAGGTCATAAATCAAGCCCACATCCACTGGGCTGCAACCAAAACAGCCAAAGCCCTCATAAAACCAAACAAGCCCACACAACTAGGCTTCCCACTTAAACCAAAGAAACCCAATAAACCAAATGAATCCCATTGAAACCAAATCCCAATAAACCAAAGCCCACATAAACCAAACTAGATTTTGAGTTCAATTTGAGTTGCTAAATCATGTCGGATTTTGGTGCAGAATCGGGGATACAAACAAATCCATTAGAGAGCTTGCTTACGGGCATGCTTCACCCAAGATGAACTCCCCACATACCATAGTGATTTTAGGGAATCTTATGAGCCTTCTCAGGGGCCCCGAATTCACATACCCTAATCATTATGAGCACATGCATTATCCACCACAGTTGAAAATGAACAACTTTCTCATACCCAGTCATCACTTTTAGATCAATTAGAAGCTCGACTATCTGCTTTAGAAAGGCAATTACATGAGCAATCTGTCGAATCTACTTCCCCTAGGCAATATGAAATGTATGCTTGTACCTTGTGTGGTAGTTTAGACCACCCGCCGAGAACTCTATATTTTGCATGATTTTAGACAAATCTAGGAAAACCATGATAATCTAATGTACGAATTGTCTAGAAGTGACTATCTTTGGCAATCATTGGGACCATAATCAACCTGCACACATGCATCATTCACCACGGTGGGGAGATGAACAATTTTATACTCCCCCAACTCCTAGTTTGCAATCAATAATGGAAGCGCTCATGGAGCAAAATGCTAGGCTTGAAATGAATGCAATGCATGACCATCCACATAGCAACATGTCTGAATTTCCCTCTCTAGTGAACCTCATGCACAACCATACGGTGAATATCCATATGAGGAATGCATACCCACTAGTGAAGACTCTCCTTCAATAGAACAACTCACTATGATTCTTCAAAGGAACCCGATTGAGTTACAAAATGATAGGATGTCCATTATTCCGATAATTCTGAAAATAGTGTTTCTAGTCTTACTTATGCAACTAACACTGAATATGAACCTAATCTAGAGGTAGATGAGTACACTAAAAAATACTACAATTTTGAATGGAGAGATGAATTTTTGCTATGATGATGATGATGATGAATATGAAGAGCATGTGTATTTTGAAATGTAGTAGAATCTTTAGGTTCGGAGACATTAAGTGTCTCTTCTGTGAACCCTATGAATGATGCTTCTTCTGATATTCATACATGTGATGTTGATGTGGAACCTGTGCAATTGTCCTGTGAAGATGAGCATGCTTTACCACCTGTTTGTGACCTAGGAATAGCTGAATTGTCTGTTGACACGGATGATTCAATGCATGTGCCTAATTCCATGCCTAGGTTACAGCATGATATCTCTCCTAGTTATGTTGTGCATGAGAGTGATTATGACATGGAGATTGATGAATTGTTTTATGCAGGTGAACTTGATTTACCCTCTTCTGACTTTAGGAAAGTGTGTGATGGTACAAATGATTTTATCCATGAAAACAACTTAGATGTACCAACTTTCTCTCCTAAGTCACAAATTGAAACTCCTCCACCAAACCTAGGTGTAGTTTGTAACAAATTGCAAAACCAACTTTTAAAATGCCTAACTTAGGCCTAGAACTTTGTGCTTCCCAAGTCCTCTTGGACTATTTTGCATCAAAGTATAACACCTTTATGGAACCACAGTTGGAATGTGTATATCTGCCTGTTCTTAGCAAAACTCATTTTGAGTTAGACCTTTTGCATGATGTACCGTTAATTTTGCAAGATTTTGTGCCCACAAACACACCTGTTCACAAGTTTAGGTTTGGGGGAAAACCCATTCTCACACACAGTCTTACTTGCACTCTCATGTTATATTTGTGTAAGATTGTTGATGGTTGTACATATTTTCTATTGGGTTGATCCTCAACTCTTTAGATTGTTAGTGCATGGTAAATTTTCATTGTATATAATCCAGTAGGACTTGTTAAATTTTTCTTTCTTGCATCGGTTGAGTCTTCTTGTGCATATTTTGTGCTAATCCGATATGATCTCCATTGAGAATGTTGGATTCTAGCCTTGACTAATGAAGCTCAACCTTGCTTTCTTGAGCATCCGGTAATCTCTTCCCTTTTCTCTACTCGGCATAGTTCTCTTGGTATGTGACTGTTTAAATTTTTTTCTATCTTATCGACACATTGAGGACAATGTTTGATTTAGGTTTGGGGGTGCATTTGCATATTTTTGCATATAGAGTTTTTAGTCTTTTTAATCTTTTATTTTAAAAAACAAAAAAAAAATTAAAAAAAAAAAAATTAAAAACTTTTTTTTTGTAAAAACCTCCAACTTTTAGAGATTTTAGAGTCACTAGCATGCTTCTAGCTATGTTTACATAGAGAATCGACCGAAATAACAAAAGTTAGAAATCTTAGGAGAACACAATCGGGTTTTCTTAGTTGATTAGAGCGTTAAAGTTGGATTTAACCACACGGGATGGGGCTAACTAGGTGTGTTTAGATATTCGGTAGTAGAATTGTGATCACCCATAGTGGAGACTACCCAATTTACATCAAGTGAGGCACCAACCTTCAATTTTTGCAACTTTCTAGAAAAGTCTGTTAGAGTGTGTGTCACCGTACGTCAATTCGGGTAGGAATGGTGAGCTACCCAACTTCGCACCAATTTCAGACTACTTTTGATCTCTTGAGTGCTAGTTTTTGTCAATCATGAGGGTGACGTCTAAAGATGAAAACTCCTTCTAAATATCGATTTAGTTAGCATCACTCTCTCTCTCAATCAACAGGACCCATAGAAACACATCATCGTCAACAAGCGGAGCATCATCGAATATTGAAAGAAAATTGATATAGTCCAAGGTTTACGTGCAACAAAGAAAAAGAAAAGAAAATAGGATGAGAATTAATAAAATTTATAAAATCAAGACAATACAAGTTGTGGAAAATTGAGTGACAAAGTCCTTTGTCCATGGAGTTAGTTGTTTCATTATTTGTATTTTTATTTTCACTTTTGTAAACTAAAAAAATAAAATAAAAAAATATTGTAGTTTATTTTTGCTACCACCATGGTAAAGAAGAGTTCAAGAAGAAAAAATCCAAACAACAAGGAATTTGAGTAGAAAAGTCAAAATTGTCAAGTTTTGTGAAGTTTAGAAGTTCATCATCAACAATTGAAGGCCAAGACCAAGATTGAAGACGTTTCTATGGTTCCTATGAGAGAGTGATATTAATTGCCGATCGGGTGAGAAGTGAGTGAGTATTCCCACCCCTTGCTAAGTGAGTGAGTATTCCCACCCAACAAGGAAGACATGGGCTAGAGCTACCCACGACCCGGATCCGAACCCGTTCATCCTGAGCCGTTCAGATCGCGTCTAGCTACATCCTACGGTCGCTCCATCGTTCACATCATGTCTTGATACTTCCGCTCCACAGCAAATCGCCTCAGTTCTCCCTCGACCGTTCAGATCTTCTCCAGCTAGATCCTATGCTCGCCGATGCCTTCCCATCGACACTTCGCTGTGCCCGCTCAACACCCAAACTACCTAACCCTATACCCTCTCGACCAACTCTACCATTTCTGTTTTCATCTTCTCTTTCTTCACCCGACGGAGAAACCGGAGAGCGAGCTAGCCTGCTCTCCCATACCTCCTTCTCCATCTCCTGTCTCCACCATCACCACCTCACCTTACCCTGACAACACCATCACCACAGCAACAACAACAACAACCGCCGCTCCTCCTTCTCTAGGTCTAGTCATCTCATTCATAGCTTCTCTCAAAACCCTAGAAGCTAGGTTTGAGATAACTAGAATTAGGGTTTTCACCACAGTCGAAGCATGGAGTTGCAGAGGCCAGGAATAGACAAGAGGAGAGCACGATTCGAGTATGGGTGAGAGTAATTTTGTGTTTAATTTCTATTTTAAATAAATTAGGGTTTGGTATTTGGGATTTATTTACATGTATAAATAGAAGATGTAGAAGATATTTTTGTTCATGCCTGGGCTAGCCAGTGCGTCAATTTAGTTTCAATTTGTAGTTTAATTGCATCTTAATTATGTTTTAATTCCATCAGCCAGGGTGTTTGATGAAACCCCTGTTCTTATGTTGAGTTCTCATGTCAAAAATTGGTGTCTTATTGTGCTTAATTAAGAAGAGTGATTTTATCTTTGTATGGATCAATTGCATTTGTGATAGTTTGTCTTTGTGATAAGACAAACTATACTAGGAATGAAGTAGAGACAACGGTTGAATTACTTAGAGTAATTAGTTAGCCAACAAACCTAATGAGCTTGTGATAATTTGTACTGTGAAAAGACAAGTTATACTAGGAGTGAATTAGGATAGTTCTTTGAAAAATTCCTCCACCCGAGGCCTTCAAAGGGAGGTATAAGACATGAATGGAGTATGTTAGCCTTAGCATAGAATATGAGGTGAAGTCTAACAACCCCTGGTAGCTTCCCATTAGTTATAACTTATTTTTCTTTTCCTTAGTTTAGAGTCACACTACAAACTCGGTCGCTTAAGACACACTAAAACACCCCTGTTGTTACAATATCACTTAGAATTGATTAAGCATAGCCCTTGATCAACCATAGCACCACAAGTCCTTGTGGGATCGACCCGTATTTGCCACGTCTCCGATAGACGCCGTGCACTTGCGGTTATCACAAGTAGGCTAAAATATAAACCCCTTTCCAGGCCTACCACTAAGCAGGTGAATGATACTGTGGGAACATTATATGTTGTATCAGCAGTGATAATTGGAACTGGTATAAAAGCTAGCTATGTGGAGTGAACAGGTGCAACGATCAAGTCTCAAGGCCTGCTTACAAATTCAGGAGGCATGGTATCTTATTTATGACAAAGTGAGATATATATATAGCAGTCTACTTTATTATAGAATATGAGATAGTTTGCATAGTTCTTATATTTTGAGCTTTGATTCCTTAGGTAGTGAACATGGAGCAGGGTAATTTTGGTCGTCTCATCCGGTGAAAACTTCATACGATAATGATCTAGGGACGCAGAGAGCCATAAACCATATGATCGTGTAAGAAGGTTTCCTTAATCGATTTATGCGCATGGAGGACGTATGTTATATGAGTCCTTCGTTGCAGGTACTCAATTTCATATATGAACAAAGTTGTGCTTGAACAGTTATGCTTGAATTGTTGAATGACATCCATGTTGTTTCCTATGTATGCTTCATCCAAAATTATATATTCGTGTCGATCGACCCAAATAAATGCATTTGATTTGTATAATAGGATACGAGTAAATTTCTTGAAGTTTGCAGCCATGCATTTGATTATCACAATTCTTATTTGTATCCTAGAGAAAGTCTTGATAACATGGATACATTCTTACCTTTGGTTTGTTTTTGTACTTTCAAACAACCATGGTTTCAAACAACATCTGCAGGAAAGAATCAATTATTATTATATTACCGACTTTGCTTATACGTGCATTTTCAAGTCAATGCTACCCTTACAACAAACAAGAAGATGTCAATTGTTGATATCAAGCAAGATAACTTAAGGTGATAGTATATATGAGTTAATTTGCCCTTTTCGAGTAAAAAAAAAGTATATATGAGCAAGACTTTAATTTATCAAATGAGAATAGTCAAGATAATTTCAAGTCGATTTGATATCCGATTCTTAATTAATTCTACCACCATGAGATTCTCAAGAAAATTTATCAATAGCGTTCGGGATCTATTTTGAAAACCTATTTAGCGGTGTCATAGCTGTAACTTTACTCTTTTGTTTTCCCCTTTTCTTGGAGGTATACATGGATCATCTAACGGATCCTTTTTATCTTGTAGTTTGTGAATTATAGTATGCGCCAATTTTAATGATCATAAGAATATCTTTAGTGTTTTTTTTTCATTTTTTTTTCCTTTGAGTTGTTCATGGATCCGTCTAGCAGTTCTTTTCATCTTGGTGTGAAATTTTTTATTTTAAATGATAAATTGAAACGGATACCTCTCAGATCATCCTCAAACGAGTTTTCTAAAAGGGGTTGCACTATACTATTATGAGGAGTGGGAGCATTGGTAATCTTGATATGAGCACAAGGCACTTATCAAGTTGAAAAATCTAAATATCATTCAATTGAGATCAGTAGAAACCTTTTAAAATGAGAAAATGAGAAGCTCTTTCTTGCAGCAAAGGTTAACAGTAATGTGACAGAGCGTTTACCTTCTGGGATCCAAAGGAAAATTTATTGTAGATTGATGAAATCCTTAAAAAGGCATCCTGGATTCCTTAGGGATGTTTGCTTCTTTGATGAACGGAAATCTTACGCATGACGAGTGCGGGGCAAAGCCCATTTTAGTGAGCAGGTATCTATGTAAAGAACTTGATACTTAGGCGTAGAATATGCTGACTAATTTACTACTATTTTTTTTTTCGTTGTTAGTGTCGTTCTTTGGTGACAAGAGGAACAATCCATGTTAATCATCAATAACTCCAATACACATGAGTATATTTTCTTGAAGATCGGCCCGAGAGAAATTCTATTACGACATCATTCCTTGATGGCTCCAGTTGTTGTATGGGTTTACAAATTGTGAATTTGAAGTCTGAGGCAGAGCGAGCGCTTGTGCAAAGGTTGTAAAGGTATGCATCTTTGTTATTTTTCTTTCTATTTTGGTTTTTAATGGAAATAAAATATATTTTACTAAGATGTGGCTCCTTATTTGGTTAGACAAAGATCCACATAGTTGACATTTGCTTGGCTAAGTGTCACGGTGGAAGGTTACTTAAGTCAAATCTATTTTTTACTTTAGAAATGATACTTGCTATCTTAACTCCAATGGCAGACCCATGGTTCTCAACCATGTAGTTGTGGGCTAAACTCCCACACATGGCACAGCTTATTTGATTAAATAAAAGCAAAGTACATGCTTAGGATGTTAATAACTTAATATCCGATCTGCAATGTGAAAAAATGTGTCATATCATTTTGGTTTCTCCTGGAGCAAAGGAATGACAGTAATCCTAGCATTAGCGAAGATGGAATAGTTAATTCTCTTTTTGTATAATGACCTCCAAATAGTATAATTCCTTCATAAGAATGTCCAACAACTCTTACATTATATTGTAAGTATTGTATAATAACCCGCAAATATTGTAAATAGAACAACTTACATTATATTGTCGCACGAGTGTAATTTGAATTGGTAAAATTAGGAATTTTGGTCTTTTTTTGTATGGTACTTTATGTTATTTTGGCCTCGATAATATTGAAGACGCAGGTTCCTTCCTTAGATATACCGGAAATATTTCCTTGGTATCATATTTCCTTTTTGATATTCTTTCTCTTTGATATTCTTTCTCTTCGTCTTACAATAATCATCATTCATGATCATTTTATTTTTTTCTACGTACAATTTTGAAATTAAACTAATTTTATGCTTTTAAAGCTGGTAAACCTTCCAGCTATAACTTCCATAACCATTTGTCTTTAACTCTACCTGCAATGCTGCTATTCCTGTCTTTTGATTTAGAGAAAGCCTAAATTGACTTTCCTGGGATTGAAAACTCTTTGTCAATTAAAACTAAATATGATTAAAGGCTTTTTGCTTTATACACATAAATATGACATTCCCATGGTACAAGGATAAAGAAAATTTGGTACTTAATTAATTAGCTGGAGAACTGCTTCTTTCGTCTGATGTTCTTTTGAGGTGTTCCTATGGAAAAAAATAAAAGCTACTTATTTAAGTTTTCTTGGTACAAGGGTTCAAAAGTCACGATGATTCCAATTTTTCTTTTTATGGAGTTGTTTTTCTCGACAAAGGTTTATTCAGTTCTTAGAGCTTCTCCAATGGTGGTTGTGTGTGTTTCCTATGTGGCAACACAAACAAGACATTCTCATTCCAATTTTTCCTTAAGTTTATAGGGAGGGAAAATAGTTCATCTCCAATGGGGTTGTTTGTGATGTTTTATGAATTAAATGTAAATTTTATTTTTAGTAATTTTTAATTTTATTAGAGCTAAAAATTGTTATTTAGGTAAGCAAAAGCATACTAGGATGGCTTGACATTGTCTAGGTGAATGTCTAAAACTTGACATTCACCTTGACAATGTCTAACAAAATTTAAGCCACATCATCTTCACAATGATTTAAGAAGTTGGGGTTGGAGAAGAATTTTAGGAAAAATGAATGTCTATCCTATGTGGACTTAGACATTTATCTTTACATACATTCCATTGGAGAAGCTCTTATATGCATGCACATCTCTTCGCAGAGACGACACCACCAAATGAAGGTGGGAGAGACAGAACAAAGAACGTGGAATAATTTTCTCATGGTGAGCTACCAGTTCTTACATGCAGATAACATATGTGTTTTCCATTTAAATCAAGATACTTTTGAGTATTTTCGTTAGTATATTTTAGATGAAAAATCTGAGAACTTCCATTTTTTTTTTGCAGGTAATATGTTTAGTGATTTTGTGGTCGACAATTAATGCTAAATTTAGCAAAAGTGTGTCGTAAAGTGAAGACAGTTTCGTGGAGTCTTAAGTTTTAGTGATTCTATCATTGGTAGTTGATGCTAAGTTTAGCGCATGCGATAAATCAATGAAAAAAGAAAAGCAATTTTTGGAAATTAAGTTAAAGGGGTATTATAAACTACGCAGAGCTTCTAGATTTTCACGTTCAGATACGGTTCCATATAGAATATCATGCAATTATCTCGCTCTTTTGATGAGTGGTACGGAACATCAGGGAACAACGAAGATTCAACAACAAGGTTGGCGGCGTTTTTTTTTTTTTTAATGATTAGCCGTCGGTTTAAAGTTTATTGTTGTTTTTGTTTTTATTGACATGGGTTATGGCTTAAGACTACTCGATTTAATCAAGTTCTATTGTCTCTACGAATACTTCGATTTGAATCGATCTATTTCTATTTATATGCTTAGGGTTTGAAATTAGGGTAGTTTTGTTTGGTGTCAAATAGAAGAATATTTATACCATGTTTTAGTCCTGGAAAGATTATTTTAGACGTGCGATTCTGAGTATAAATTTTATAAGGATGGTTAAGTGATCTAAGTTATGCATTGAGCGAATTTGATCCAACTTTTTTTTTTTTTTTTTTTTTTTTGTACCCAAAGAGGGAAAGAAAAACTAGCCATTGTTTACATCCAGGAGGCTAACAATGCTAGGTGGAAAATTAGAACCGGTCCACATTTGTTGGACGTTGTTTGAAAAGGGCATAAGCTGCAATGGAATGAGCAGCTTGGTTTGCCGGTTTTGGCACAAAATTGTAAGCTCCAGAGCAGTTGAGAGAGAGCATTCTTGCAGTGATATCCTCCTTTAGTCTCCAGATTCTCCACGGAATTTTCCTCGACACACCTTTGAGACCAATTAACCACAATTTGGCTATCACCTTCAATGATTATGTTGGTCAGATTTAACCAAACAGCTAGTTCAGTTGCTAACTTGAAACCATCAGCCTCAGCATAAACCACCGTATCTCATTCTACCCACTCTAGTTCCTACACCAAACCAGGAACCAGAGCTATCTCTAGCCACAGCTGCGACCGCATACTCACCATCCTTCCAGGCTGTATCTACATTTATTTTCACCTGTGGGGAATCAGAGCCTTCAATTTTGTTGGCAATCGCTTCCGTGCTCACTGGTCATCTTCTCAGCCTTGATTGTCTTGACTTCCCATGATTAAAGTAGAGGTTATACCAAGTAAAGTGCTATGGCTAAGGCTCCCCTGGATATTAGTATTCTTGTTTTTCAAAAACCTTTGCATTACGGGATTTCCAGATGGACCAACAAATGCACATGCCTAGTGCGATGGAAAAATCTTTATCATTTAAGGTAGAGCAATGACTTCATTAAATTTTGGAGAGTCAATCTTTGGTCGCCATGAAACCCGAACCCTAAAGGAGACGAAACCAAAAAGCTCGAGCGAACTCACAATGAATTAAAAGATGGTCAACCGTTTCTTCTTCCTTGTCACAAACACTGCAGGTTTGTGGAGACTCCATCAATAAATCCGCCAACTCTATGAGATATAGCAAGCCCCGTTATGTAATGCTCTCCGGATGAAAGTTTTGATTTTTGGGGCAACCTTTTTATGGACCAAAACTTTTCCGGGGAAACTATCATCTCTTGCGAGTTGAAGTCTCACCTTGTTGTTCTGTAACATCTTCCTAGGAATGATTGTGGTGTAAAGTTGCCATCGAGTGGTAAATTTCCATATGAGATTATCCTCGATGCCAGTATTGGGAGCGATTCTCTTGATGTGATCACTAATGTATGAGTCTTCCAAATTGTTGAAGAGCCATTATGTTCCAGCTGACCGTGACGGGGTCGATCATTTCTTCAATTTGTCTTATATGACGAGCTTCCTTCTCTTGAGAATCGGGATATTACTCGTACGGTGGGTATCCAAGGGTCCGTGAAAATATTGATTGACTTTCCATTTCCAACCAGACCAAAGACAACCATTTTCAATTCTTTTCTGCTATCCAGCATCGCTGCCCACGTTGTAGAACAAGTTGTTATTTTCTTGGCTTCCCAGAAGGAGCACTCCCTCATGTACTTAGCCTTCATGATTTGAACCCATAAAGAACCATCTTCATGCAGGAATCTCCATGATAACTTGGCCAGTAATGCTAAGTTTAGCTCCTGTAAATTCCTCAGTCCCAGTCCTCCTTGTTCCTTTGAAAGATTAAACCACTCCCACTTCAAAAAGTGCATCTTCCTCTTATCTCTAGAATGACCCCACCAAAAGTTTGAATTATCCGAGTTAGCTTGTTGAGAACCTGTTTTTGGGAGCATAGTGGTGGACATGTAAAAAATTGGTATAAGAGCTAGGATCGATTGAATGAGAACTGCTCTCCTGCGTGGGGCAGTTGTGGAGTCTTCTTCTGCCAAGAAATTTGAATCAAATTTTCATGATAAAATTATAGTTTGATACCCTGTTACCTTGTTGACGAATATTCACTCCCAGATATTTCTCATCCTTCTGCATCCTTTTAACTCCCAATTCTTGGATAATCTCATCAGCATAGCTGTCCGGAACGCTTTTGCTGAAGTGAATAGAGGACTTTGAATAGTTGACTAGCTGCCCCGAAAGGTTGTAGTATTGTTGAAGCACAGTAGTTATGGAGTTGATGGTGCTGGTGTCCGTGTTTCCAAACAACATAATGTCATCCGCAAACATGATATGAGAGATACTAGGAGCCCTTCTGTTGATTTTAGAAAGCGCTGTATTTGCCTTCATTTTCCATTCTGTTGATTAAGGTTGAGAAAGAGTGTGCACAGATTATAAATAAATACGGAGATAACGGACAGCCTTGTCTTATACCTCTTTCTCCTCTAAAGAATCCTTCTGGTTGTCCATTAAGGAGAATCGAAAAGGAAGCAGTCTTCACGCAACTCATAATGAGGGAGTGAGCTCTATCCGTAATTCCAATATTTATCAAAGCTTGACTCAGGAAGTTCCAGTCCACCCTGTCGTATGCTTTGCTCATGTCCAGTTTAAGGGCAAAGGACCCTTGAGAGGATTTGGAGTGATGCATGGAGTGGAATAGTTCTTTTGCGACAATGATGTTATCCAAAATTTGTCTTCCGGGACAAAAAGCGGACCGGGTTCTTTTCGATGAGGTTGTCAAGGAAAGGACTCAGTCTGTTGGTGATGATCTTTGTAACAACCTTGTAAAGCACGTTGCAAAGTGCTATCGGTCTGTAATCAACAACAGCTTCGGCATTCTTCTTTTTTGGGATAAGCGCCAAATACGTATGATTCAGTCCTACAGGAATGGCTGAGTATCTAAAACAGTCCTGTATTAGGTGTGTTACTTCTTGACCTACCACTTCCCAAAGACTTCTTGTAGAACAAAGCCGGGTAGCTGTCCGGCCTGGAGATTTCAAAGAGCCCATCTTCTTAACAACACTGAAGATTTCATCCGCACTAGGAATTGAGCTTAGATACCTGCAATCATCTAGATTTAATTTATTAGCATTTTCCAGACTCATAGTACTAGAGTCAACATTGGCATCCTTTGTGAACATATCTTCAAAGTGGGAGATGAGAGTATCTTTTATCTGAACAGGGTCAGAGGTCCATTCATTGTTAGAATCTTTCAAGGCAAAGATTTTGTTTTTGTTCCTTCTATGGATAGTAGAAACATGGAATACCTGGGTGTTTTTGTCAATGGAAGGAATCCATTTTGATTTGTTCCTTTGTTGCCAAAACATGCGGTCTCTCCTCTCCAGTGTGATGATGTTGTTGCAGATTGCTATCTCTTCCTGCCTAATGTCCATCAGGTGTGCTGAAGCTTGCAAATCAACCAGCTTCTGTTTCTCTTCTTCAATCTCCCTTTTTGTGTCCCCAAATGTTTTTTTGCTCCATTTCCACAGGCCTTCCCCTAGACCTATAAGCTTTGACGAGTGTTTCCCGGTAGCATTCTCCCAGTTAGCTTGTAGCACCTCTTTGAATTGTGGATGGTCGGTCCAGTAGAATTCAAATTTATAATTTGGTTTTCTCTTCGGTGGTTTTCTCCAAGTATTAAGAATGATGGGAGAATGATCACTCTCAATTCTCGGTAAATGGAGAACGGCTGCCTCTGAGAATTGTACCCTCCAATTTGTGTTACAAAGCGCCCTGTCTAACCTTTCAAAAATTGGGATATTCTGAGTTGCATTATTAGACCAAGTAAACGCAGGTCCAGCATAGCCTAGATCGATAACGTCTCTTTCCCTTAGTAAGGTTCTGAATTCTCTGCAGCTTATATCAGTATTGGAGGAGCCTCCTTGCTTTTCATATTGATGCATCAAAATATTTAGGTCTCCAATCATACACCAAGCACCTTCCACATCTTCTAGAGCACTATTCATTTGTCTCCAAAAGGCATCTCTACGGTTGTGAGTGGTGGACCGTAAATGCAGAAAAGATCCCATTGTGGCACTGAAAGATGCGCCCCTATAGTACAATGAAAGTTGTTTTGGGATTTGGATAATACTGTGAGATCAACTGTATCTTGCCAGAGCAAGGCCAACCCTCCACTCCTACCAATTCTTTGGTATGTAGTCGAAATGCCTAAAGTTTAAAGAGTTGCATATCCTTATCTTTGTTTGCTTCATTTAAACGAGTTTCGGATAAAAAACAGATATAGTTGGTTTACAACTACGTAGGAACGAGTTTAAGGTTAGAACGTCGTCTCGTTCCCTAGACCCTGACAGGTTCAAAAGATTGTATTAACATTGATCTTGCGACTTTTTGGGGCAAGTCGCCACAGCCTCTTCAGGTAGACCACGGTGTATCTTCAGTGGGGTGTCACATTCCATTGGTTCAGATAGTCTTTTACTGCCAATGTGCATGGTGCTGGCTTGGGAATCAACATTCTGACTATACCTGGCAACTCTCTTCCAATGCCTCATGTTTTTCTGATTGTTTAGTTCGAAAGAATTGTCCTCTGCATTTGATATACTTATGTTGGTGGGTTTTTCTGGGGGTGTTGTAATGGAAGGTGATTGTTGGGTGGTGGAAGGGTGGTTTGATTTTGAAGGTATGGTTTTACTGAGTTTGGTAGGAGTTTTTTCTTTCGGGCTAACTGGTTTTTTCTTGTTTGGTGGGTGGGCAGTAGGACCTCTTGGTGGGTTGGAAATGGGTTTCGGGGTGGGTAGATGGGTTGAGATGTTCGAGGGGATTTCTTTGTGAGCTGGATGGATCTTTCCATTAACTGCCGGAGTATTTGGTGAAATATTCTCCTTATGAATAGGGTCAAGAGAATTTTCAACTTTCTCTAGATTTGCATGGGGATTCTGTTCTAATATGGTAACAAGAAGATTTTGTGGTTGCATGGCTCTTTCTGAGGAGTGAATGGAGGAGGAAAAGATGGTAGGTTGTTGAGTAGTTTTTGGTTTAGGGTTTACCTGCATTGTTTCTTCATCTCCATTAATGGGGTTTAGGGTTTCTTGGTGTCCGTTTGAGAAAGGACTATTCTCGGTTAAGTCTCGGCTTGAAATTTGCATTAATCTCTTCGTGAGTTTAGCCACTTTCACATCTTGCATTTTCTCCATGAATGTCTCGGTAGAGAAGAACCCCATCTTTTCGCATTCTTTGGATAGTTAGGGGCATTGCTTCATTATGTGACCAAAATGCCCACAGTAGAAACACACTTTGGAATCTTTCATACCTCGATAGCTTTGCACTTCTTCTTGGATGGGAGTGTGAAGTTTAGTTCTTGTTTAATGGCCTCCGTGATATTCATCTTAACTCGACTTTAGCATAGCTCCCCCATTTTGCCCGTTCAGATTCACTTATAGGGTAAGGAGACCCTATTTTGCTTGCCAAAAATTCCACCATTTTGATTGTTAGCACACTCATTGGGAGACCATGGATTTGGACTATGAAGTCTGCAAATTTGAACTCGTATTCTTCGGGTAGTTTCTCAGGATCACAAATCTCTATAAGTGAAGGTCTTCATTCAGTGCCCAGGATCTTGTTAAAAGCTGCGTTGTAGTCGCACCCTAATTCAAAATGAATCGATATATTGCTTTCCCAAAATTTGTGATCTCCATTGTTCCCCGAAGGCCTCCAAGATCTCTCGTAACATGTTGTAGAGAATATTAATCCCATACTCCCTTCTTGTGATGGTGGTGATGATAAGAGAGTATTTGTGTGAGGTTTGAGTTTCAATGAGATCTTCCGGAATTTCAAAAACTTCTTCTTCATTGTGAGAGAGAGCACTAACATTTGCCGATCTTCAAACTCCGGGTTTGGAGGAGAGTTTGAGGATGAAGCCATGGTTAACGAGAAGAAGAAGAACAAACAAATCCCAAAATAAAAACCTCTAGGGACGCACCAAGTTGTCAAGAAGAAGAAAAAAACCGTAAGACAAAAAAATTGGATGCAGTGCTCCTTTATTTGTTTTCTTTTAATTTTTTAATATATGGATTTTTTTGGTTTTTATTTTCTTTGTTTACTTATCAAGAATGTTTTAGTGCTCTGCTTTTGATGTATTTGATTGAACAAGTCCAGAGTGTGCTTTCCACCAGTTGGTGTTGAAGATGCTTAAGATGTGGAAATTCGAGAACGAGAAAGAAGGGTCAAGTGTGGAGTCTTGATCTTCATATTATCCAATCAAAATAACATTGTGATTTAAATAAAATTGTGGGATAATTTGGTATTTTGGTGCATTAAATTTATAATGTGATCTTAGAGAACTCGGGAACATGCATTCCTGGAACATATGTAAAAGATCAACTAGGTAATTATTTTTTCTTTTTGTCTTTGCTTATGCGTTAAATTTTTTTGTAATGCAACCATGTATTTATCTTATTGTAACATTACAAGTACACTAAGCCTCTTATTAAAACCGCGTCAGCGGTATTCATCAATCGAATGTTCATCAAGTGCGGGAATTCGGACTCGATGAATTAACACCCTCTTGCAACTATTATGTCATAATTCCTTTTTTAGCATTTATTAGGTCACTAAGTTGATAAAATAGATGGGAGGAAGAACAAAATCCATCAAAACATAGTGTCTCTGTCTGAAGTGAAAGTACAACACAAGTAAGGTATGTGCACAAGCACAACACTAAGTATGGCCAAGTAGACATATAGTGAAGAATGTTAGTCAATTAATAATACATTGGAATTTTATTTAATACAAAATACTGCGTTCTCTTTGTGAACCAAGGATTGTTGAATTACTAGATTATAAAGATTGGTGTTACATAAAATTATGACAGTCGTAGTTCCTGCAGTAAATATCGTGGGGATTCCTTGGGAAATGTAAGCACTATGTAGGATGATCCTTTCATAAGCTCTGTTTTGAAAATTGCATTTCACAAATTTGCATGTGATATATATATATATTTCAAAAAAATTGCAGATAAATCCATTGGATACGGCAATTTGTTAACAAAAAAATAGGTTTAACATAAAAAAACGTGTAATTATGTTCAATTGCAAATAATTATAGGCATATGAAATTTAATTACTTTAAATCCAAAATTTATGAAGTCAACTTCTTTTTAGTTATTCTAATACATGCCTATAAAATTAATACATGGTTTATAATATCAAATTCAAATCATCAAATCATTACATACCTAAAGGGTGTCAGAGTTTCCTATATCAACTTCTTTTTAGTTATTCTAATACATGCCTATAAAATTAATACATGGTTTATAATATCAAATTCAAATCATCAAATCGTTACATACCTAAAGGTGTCGTAGTTTCCTATATCTTTAAGAAATCAAACTAATCAAAGATTGTTCAAAAATTATCTAATGTATTTAACTACGGGTGCGGGCGAAGCCCCGCCACATTAATTAGCTGATCCCACGGCCCCGGTGCGTGGAAAAGGTTAGACACTAGTCGTATTAACAAGCTAAAAGATAACAACAAT